>WTSP01016831.1:0-57885 GCA_025331215.1 Actenoides lindsayi
TCATTGTTTCTTGTAATAAAATAATTATGTAGAATGCACAGTTAATTTGGAGAAAATATGTGTGTACGAATAGTAGAACATCATATAGATATATATATATATATAAAACACACATTCCTTTCAAAGATTAAATGAAATACTTTGGTCCCTGTTTTTTCTGACAGGGAATAAAACCACCCAATTTAGAAATTCAAAAGCTATCAAAATAAATCTGGATATCATGCATTTGTTGTATCCTGACATTAATGATATCATGCTGTCACAGGAAAAAAAGAAGTAAGCTAGAATCACTAACATATTTTAAACTATAAAACTAAGTCTTTCCAAAATACCCTGAATTTGTGAGCACTCTTCCGTGCAATATTTGTGGCATTTCCACATTCAGACAACAGGCTGACTTCACACTAACACAACCAAAAATGTTTGAAAAAAGTAGGACAGCTGAAATCATTACCTTTTTGACTGCAATGTTGTCCTTTTGTCACCTTTATAAATAAATAAATAAAACCTACTAAATTCTATATCCTTTTAAATAAAAATTAATTGTATTTTACTTTCACTACTTTTCTTGATTGTGAGTGGTAATTTTAAGGAAACAGGATAGTGATAAAACTTATGTGTATAACATCTAACCAAATCTCTTGTCTGGTACTCCCCTTGTTTGAATGGCATATTGCTTTGGAGTGACAGTGCTGTTCAACATTGTGAAGTCACTATGTCATGTTTGAGGGGAAAAAGTAATTTCAAGAGATACTTCCAAAGACTGAGAGGAGAATAAACCTGTAGTGTTCTTTTGCCATTGGGAACATCAGTCAGTTATGGTAGGAAATGGCTAACAGCTAGACAGCTAGCTTGAGATATTCACAACATAGATGTCCACATAAGTGATAGTTCTGTTAGTTTCCAGGGGAGATCTTAATCTAATTTAGTCTAGATGTCTACTTTTCAAAGTGATGAACTGTATTTTGAAGTGCCAATCTCTTTGAAACTTCTGTGAAGAGAGCCACATTAATTAGCTTACAAGTAGACAGCCACAGTGCAGAGTCAGGTGGATTCTCAACACCTTCCAACCAACACCTTCAAACTTGACTACAACCTGGCATTCACTAACAGACAGTGAAGCCACACAAAGCCAGTTTGACACAACTTATGGCATGATGGTGGCAGAGGAAGTAAGTGTGCCAGTGCCACACACCCTTGATATTACCTAGAGAACTTGGCCTATATTTTGATAGCTACAAGGAGGAAAAGAGAACAAACTCTTCTATTAAATAGCTTTGTTCCCAGCAATCCAGCAATGTACTACTTTAAGCCTGCCAGAATCAACAAGGCATCAATGTTGTTGTTATTCATAATGTCATCATCTTAAAAAAACCACGGCTTAATGGAGTCAATGGGACAATACCAGTATATTCCAGGTGGAGATTAGACCATGATTCTCTGTACTACTACAGAGTAAATTCATCAAACCAACATTATCTTCCCCTCTCTTGATGAAAATCTCACAAAGCCCTTAAAAGATCATAAGAAAACTATTATTTAAGGTATTAAAAGCTTTAATTTACATACAGTCTTATGGAGAAAAATAATACAATTTTGCCACAATTTCATCTCAATTATTTAGAAAGATACATGCTTAGCTTTGGTATTGTAGTGTATGTAGCAAAGAGTATCACAAAAGCTTCTTAGAATACTAATCCTGGACAACCTATATTTATATAATACCTCTAGTATGGGGATCAAGAAAAGAGGTAGCTGGTTGTACTTTTCTATTTGTTGAGAATGCATTCCTAAAAGGTGTAACTGTTAATGATTTGAAAGACACCACCACATTTTTTTTACCCATAAAATTTACCCATTGAAAGGAGATGTATGTAGAGACTACAGAAATACATTCAGTTTAAACACATGAGGACAATGTACATGACATGGAAGACAGAAGCACGTACAGGATCTTCAGTATTACCAGTTGTAGAAAAAGCTGGCATTGTGCAAACAATTCTTTGGAGGCTGGAGTGCTGATTGCTTTTTAAAATAAAAATCAATACCTGACTGCTTGCAGGCTTCAGATTTTGATTGGTAGATTACTTTGTCAGACAAGATCAAATGATGTCAACATTTTACTCTTCTTTCTGCCTCTTTCTGTACAGTTACATTTCCAGTATTGTCATAATCTTTGTTAGATGCCTGCTACTCATCAAAGCCAATCAAGTCAACCATGAGTAAAGGAAGGAAAAGTGGAGTAATGATGATGGTTATCAGAGCAGGGTATTAAATGATTGGCAATAGAAATCTGAAATGGTGGCTAGAGATGCAATGAGGTGTTATCATGTTTAGTAACCCAGATTTTTTTTTCCTCTAGCTTTCCTCCTTTTGCTTTCTTCAATAGCAGAAAGAAACATTTATTGTTTATAGCACCGATTTGCAAAGGACTCCACAGTTTAGTCAGTCACACCTTTTTGTACCCCATGTATGTATCTTCATCTGATTCATTTAATGCCCCTTGTTCCTGCAATGGAGCAGTGAGAGTTGTCTCCGTACTGCTCGTGACTATACATCACCACTGATGTGTCACTTTTCCAGGCTGAAGAGTCCTGTCTTAAATATTCATTTCCTAAATAGAAGACATTCTGTACCTTTGATTACCCAAGATAATATTTTCTGAACATTTGCCAATTATAATTAATCTTTTTAGAGGTGGGGCAGCCAGAACTGTCTACATTATTCAAGGTGTGGACAAATCCTGGATTGAACAGTGATATAGTGAAGTTATATATATATATATAAGATATATACATATATATGTATTGTTCTAACACTTCAAATAATTTATAAGAATTACTTTTTAGCAAGCACTGAACTAATTTTTTTATGTGTCTATCCTACTTCACATTTTTTTTCAGAGTATAGCACTTTGTGCAGGAAGTTAGGTTTGTTTGATTTTTTTTTTTCTTGTGTATTTCTATATTTATCTCTCTTAAATTTCATCTGTCATGTCCAGTCAGTGAGCTTTGTAAAATCCTTTTGCAATTCTCCACACATGGTTCTCAATTTGAGTATACTAATTAATGTAGTATTATTAGAAAAATGTTGTCTTTTCCTTGTTCCATGCTTTTCTAATTATAAGGAAATGTGTTTAAAGCACAGGTCTTAGTAACATTTTCTGAGGAACTCCACTGAAAGAACTCACCATGTATTCCTATCCTCTGTTTCATGCACTTAAACTGATTATTTAGCTTTATAAGGAATTTCTTTTATTTCTTAGTTTTGTTTCTTTAAAGATTTGGTGAGATAACCTGCCCTTTCTATGTGGCTGTTTCCAGACAATTTCATTTGTAAGGGACCTATAATAATCATCTAGTCCAACTGCCAGACCTATTCAGGGATGACCAAAAGTAAAAGTATGTTATTAAGGGCATTGTACAACTGCCTCTTAAATGCTGACAGGCTCGGGGCATCAAATACCTCTCTAGAAAGCCTGTTCCAGTGTTTTGCAACCCTCCCAGTAAAAAAATACTTCCTAATGTCCAGCATAAACTTCTGGTGAATCTTTGAACCATTCTCACATGTCCTATCACTGGGTACCAGGGAGAAGAGATCAGCACCTCCCTCTCCACTTCCCCTCCTCAGGAAACTGTAGAGCAATGAGGTCGCCCCTTAGCCTTCTTTTCTCCAAACTAGACAAGCCCAGAGTCCTTTGTTGTCCCTCATAGGACATTCCTTTCAGCACTTTTTGTTGCCATCCTCTGAAGGACCTTCACATCCTTCGTAAATTGCGGGGCCCAGAACCACACACACTATTCAAGGTGAGGCTGCACCAATGTTGAATACAGCAGGATAATGCCCTCTTTTGACCAGCTGGTTATAGTGTGTTAGATGTACCTCAGGATGCATTTTGCCCTCTTGGCTGCCAGGGCTCAGTGCTGACTCCTGTTGAGCCAGCTGTCAAAAAGCACACTTTCTGCAGGACTGCTCTCCAGCCACTCCTCTCCCAATTCATATGTGCCTGGATTTACTCCATCTTAGGTGCAGAATCTGGCATTTCCACTAATTAAAGTTCATTCCACTAATGATAGCACAATGCTCCACTCTATCCAGATCACTCTGCAAGGCCTCTTGTCCCTCAAGAGAGTCAATAGCACCTGTCACCACTATGGTGACATTAGCAAACTTGTTAATGGTGCATCCAACTCCTATATCTAGATAGTTCATAAGTATATATGCTGTAACTGGAACTAACAACCAATTGCCAGGGAAAGCTGCTCCAGAACTGGCCCAGCCCACAGCAGGTGGTAGATCTCAGTGTACAGGGAGTTTCCTGAGATTTTCCTTTGGCAGGGAAATGCCAGGGAAGAGGAGAAACCTGCCAGGAGCTGACAGCTCTCACAGGAAAGTCTTTCTTACATCATATCAGCTCAGCAGTATTTGAATTTGTCAATAAAGATTTACTAAGCACAAAACCTTTTCCAGAAATCTGATTACCAGCTTTGACTCATCTGCTGCCTATGGATGGACAGGTAACTGCACACCTGTATGTGTTATCACTGAAAGGACAGGATTAGAAAGCTTGCTTTTTGCATAAAAAAAGCAAGATATACTGTCTTCAGTAAGCAAGTCATCATGGAACATTTTCACAGAGAATTTTTTTGCACTATACAACAGTACTGCTAACCTCTGTCATCAACAGTTTGTTTTATCATAGCCAAATGACTCCTTCAGAGATGCCATGCATGTACAGGACTTTCTCAGGTGGAGAGAGGTTAACAACGAGCTGACAAAGGATTCTGAATAGTTGAGACATGATTTTTACAAAGCTAAAACTGACTGTACATATCAAGTAGATATGTGCTTTAACCTTTGTACTGACAGACAGCATGTTGTGAGAGGGGGTGGAAAAACCGTCACAGTCTTGGTGACCTCCTTGCTATGTGGAAGCCCCAGGAAACCTGGGTTGCTGTGCCAGGAAAAAAGTGTGAGTGTCACAGGCAATAATCTCTGCTACAAGCGTAAATAATTTCTCAGAAGCAATAATTACTATTTCCACTCCTCTCACTGTAAGAAGTGTCCAGTCTTCATCCTCGAGGTAACAAAATTCAATTTTCCTTGCACAGTTCAGAAACCAGAGCTGGTTCAGGACAATTTGTACAATAGAAAGCCAGGCAAAATAACTCTTACTAGAGAGATTTTCTCTTAACACACTTTCTCTGTACCATCTCAGCTGTGTTCCTCTAAGTGAATCAGTCTGTTCTGTGGGAAAGTACAGAGTGGAAATAACTATATGGGAAATAGGTATAGTGGTACCAAAATCCAAAGTGAAGTGAAAAGTTCATTACATTGAGTAATTCTTCATTGTTTTGCCTTATCAAGAAAGGAATTGTTTTGCTGATAAAGTTATTTCACCTCCTTAGCAGATTGTCAGAGAAACTAAAATTTTAAGGGACGTAATATTGTAATTATATTGGTATTGTAATGTATTGTTTTTTTCCAATGAAAACAGTGTAGAAGATTGTTGTTTTTTGGGTTTTTTTTCAAATTAGAGTTACATGTTATGAACTGAATGTTTCAGGATATATACAAGAGCTGTGAAAGCTTGCTTATGAAAATGATTCATAAAACCTGTGATAAAACAACTTCTTGGAATATTTCAACTCCACAATAGTATTTTTAATGAGATAATTTTGAGAACCGATGTTTTCCCATTTGATTTAGTTTTCTAGCTTTATGAAAACTAAATTTAGTTCTATGAATCCATTTTTCCAATAAATTGCATATCTCTAAGGAAGACCACCTCGTGCAGATGGCCAGTGTCCAATAGCCCCACAAGTGTAGGCAGTGGCAACTGTACCTCTACATACATGCCAAGGTAGTGGCAAACAAACCAATTTAATTCCCAAAATGGCTTTAATGTAAGAGCTCAAACCTCATTTTTTTTTAGTTGAAGCAGAGTAAAGAAGAAAGAATTCTTCTAGATGAGATTTGTTTTGTATTTCATTAACTGGGACATGAATATATCTTGTGTGCATCTAGCACAGGCAGACCACTACAAAGTCATTCTGAAGATAATACTGAAAATATTAATGACTTCTACTAGGTATTGACACCCTGTACTCTGCATCAGAAGAAACCAATAAAATGTATTTCTTTTCTCAGAACCTGCATAGTGATGTCTTCAAATCAAGGCTTCTGTGTTGACATTATAGAAAAAAGCAGAATTTTCAGTCAAACTCCTATTATTTGCCTTACACAAAAGTTAAATTTATGGTCTGTGATATATGAGGTGACAGAATAAATATCAAATGTCTTCATCATTGTTAAACTCTGAGTATGAATTTAGTTCTCTTATTTTTAGTTGACACGTCTCTTAAGTTATGTCTACAGTAAAAAGAATCACCAGAAGCTATTTCTTGAATAACTCCCTGCATATACCTATGTCTGTCTACTGAGGACATTGAGGTCTGGCTAGCAAGAGAGCTAACAGAAACTCTTTTATCCATAAAAAAACCAGCAAAAGATATGAAAATTACCTTTAATGTGTAATATTTATAGAAAGGAATTCAAGCTGTTGATCTCAGAGGGTTCCTACACTCTTTATAGTGCTGAAAGACCAGGGTATCCATTTTTTCCCATGCAACTAACTCAAATTCAGTATGAGTGAAGCTTTCCTAGAGATTACGATACAGGGGTTTTTTTTGTGAAAAGAATTGCAAATATTTCAATGTTCTTGCTTTCTTATAAAACAATATCTCAATTGTGTTATAGACACTGTAGATACTACAGTATCTAGTAACAGGAAGGATCTACAGAAAAAGGCATCAGTGTTTGTAATTGGTTCTGCAGGACCATAGCAGGTCTAAATTTTGCATACAGATCTGTGCTATTGTCTGCCATGAGGCAATTCAGTTTTAATTAAAGTCTTGTAAGAGTACATAACCATTTTGAAGCTTCTTTGAAATTCTAGGTAAGCTGTATTCAACACTGATTCAATGTCATGCAGTGATTTCTGTCATAAGCAAAGGAACTACATAGCAATGCTATCCTGTTCTGTAAATAAAGAATGTAATGAAGTTAGTGAATTTTCCATCAAAGAAACAATCTATGGACCCAGGCCCATTTCAAGTGTCTTTTTAGTACGAAAAAGATTTTCTTCACCCCCATCCACACCATTAATATGCTTTTTAGAATTCAAAAGTCCCTAACTCCCATTTAAGTGAAGACCCTTTACACTTGCTTTAGGGATGGCAGAACTGTAGTAATACGTAGAAATGATGCTGGAAGGTTGAGATTCATCTCACTTAAGATATCTAAAGGTTATACATCTACTCTAAGCCCTTAGTTCTTTCTATCATCAGTGAAATGAGCTGAGGGCTCCAGAGAATGATTGAGCTCAGATGTCCTAGACGTATGTCATGGTGAGATGAACTGAACATTCCTTTTCTGTCCTCTAACTGTAAAAGAATCACAATGTAATTAAAAACTTGGATTAAAACTAATTTTCTGATACATAACTGGAAGTAGATGAATCCCATTTCAAGTGTCTTTTTGTTTTAATCTTTTCAAAGTAAAGAACTGTGTTTATTTATTTAAATACAATAAACTATGTCAATATAATCTTTAAAAGAATACAACTGTCATCAAAGTGAAATGCAGCAATGATTATGCATAGAGAAATTATTATGCATAGAACAATATTTATAGATCTTTATCAGTATCTTTAGCCTGGAGATAACCATTTATTTGTGGTATAATGGGAAACGAATGCAAAGAATAAATATTATAAATGATTAATAAATATGCACTTTCAGCATAATGTATCATAATTTATTTTCTGCTATGGTCATGATTAGATTCATCACACTTAACTTCACTAAAGCTAAAAGTTACCTGCCTAAAAGTTAGAACCCTGTAAGTTAAAGAGTTAATTATTTATGTAGACTCTAGTGAAAGTCACTGTCAAAATAAAAGGACTTCCAGGAAAATTATCATGCCATTGTAGCATATATATCCATAACAGTCACAATAAATTTTCATTGCTAATGAAAATTCCAGACAGAGCTCAAATAATTAGATTAGAAAAGGTTATCAGGAAGAGGAGGTAGCTGAAGACATTTTTGAACAGCTGGAAAAAGCCTCAAAACCACAGATCTTGGTACTTGTGGGCATCTTTAACCACACCAATACCTACTGGAAGACAGGCACAAACAATCCAGAAGATATTTGAAATGCATTAATACTGTTTCTTGATACAGCTGATAATAAACAGAATAGAGAAGGTGTTCTGCTATACCTGATGCTCATAATCAAGAAATACTGGATGAAGTTACAAAGGTCAAGGGCAGCCTTGTTTGCAGTGACTATGAAATCATGGATTTTAAGATCCTAAGAGAACTGAGCAAGATAAAGATCTGAATTGAAACTTGGACTTCAGAAAAGCAGATTTTGGTCTGTTGAAGGATGGACTTAGGATCCCACGTGAAACTGCCCTGGAGAACAAGAGGCCCAAGGGAATTGGCTGATCTTCAAAGACAGCCTCCTCAGAGCTCAAGAATGGTCCATTCCTACATGTAGGAAATAGAACATGAATGGTAGAGACCATGATGGATGGACATTGAGATCCTGACAGAGCCTAGCACAAAAAAAAAGAATATATATGGAAGATGCAACTAGGGACAGGCTACCAGAGGAGGTGGGAGGAGTATGTAAGAACATTATTTACACATGTAGGAACAGAGAGAGGAAAATCAAAGGTGAGCTGGACTTGAAATGAGCAAGACAAGAACAACCACAAGAAAGGTTTCTCTAGTTTTCTGTGGGTACTTTGAGAGCAAAAGAAAGACTAAAGATATTATGGGTCCATTGCTCAGTCTGGCAGGGGATCTAATGGAAAAAGACTAAAATACTGAATGCTTTTTTTGTCTCATTTTTCCTTGTATGGCATGTCTCCAGGCCTCTCATGTCACTGAGCTTCCTACCAGAGTCTGTGTGAGTGAAGGAATGCCTACCATAGAGTAACATAGGTTTAGACATAACTTAATCCTCCCAGATGTGCACAAATTACTGAGACCCAATGGGATGCATCCCTAGGATTCATGGAGGTGCCTGATGTCATTATAAGACAGCTATCTATCATCACAAACAGTTCTGGAGGTAAGAAGAGGTTCCCAATGACTAGAAAAAATCAAATATCTTACCCATCTTTGGGAAGGAGGATACAGGGAATAAGAAGATGGTCAGACTCACAGCAGTTCCTGGGAAGGTGATGGAGCAAATCCTCTTAGAAGTCATTTCTAAAAATATGAAGGGCAAGAAAGTGGTAGGGAGCAATCAGCATGGATTTAAGAAGGGCCTGATAGACCTTATTTCCTTGTATGACAAGGTGATTGGCTCTGTGGACAAAAAGAGGACAGTTTTTATACCATAACTTTAGGAAGGCTTTGACAGTCTCCCACATTTGTCCAAGGTTAGTTCAAAGTTTAGAAAAGATACAGAAAAGATTAGATTAACTGGGAATAATTTTTTTTAAATGACCTGAAATCAAATCTTTTTTTATCATATCTACTTAAGTCTGGGCACCATGGCATTTTCATCTTCCAACAGTACCTTCCTACAAGGCCACCCTTTTTCTTTTAAAGTTTTAGCCATGTGTACTTTCAAATATGATCTCATGTGATCTATTTGTAAGACTTCTCATGTAAGCTAACATCATTTTAGACAAACCTTCAGTTAGTTCTGATGAGGTAGGCCATGGACTTAACCCCCCTCAGTCCTGTCCCACTTATGAGCAATATCAGGAATTCAGGTTTTTACTTCTTTGTGGTCTTTTCAGAATTACTGCTTTTCTTAAAAATCTTTAGCTGTACTTTTAGAAATACTTCTTTAATAAAAGTCCTTGTAAGAGCTACCGAGTCTTCATTTCTGCTTAGGACTGTGTCCAGTTGAGTTTTTAGTATTTCCACAATCTCTCAGAGAACCTGTTTCAGTGTCTGACCACCCTCGTGGTAAGATTTTAATTTGTAAATGGAATTTCCTGTATTTCAGTTTGTTCCCATTGCCTGTTTCCCTGTGATTGGGCACCACAGAAAAGAGTCTAGGCTCCATCTTCTTCACTCCCTCCCATCAGGTATGTTTATACATTGATAAGACTCTTTTTGAACCTTCTCTTCTACAGCTAGGAGATGTGACTCTTCAGCCTGTTCTCATGTGGCAGATACTTCAGTTAATTGATCACTTTCATGGCTCTTAGCTGACTCACTTCAGTATGTCCACGACTCTCTTAACTGGGGAGGCAAGAACTGGCCACAGCCCTCCACGTGTGTCTCACCAGTGATGAACAGAGCAGAAGAATCACCTCTCCTAATCTGCTGATGACATTATACTTAGTGAAAAACAGTCTCCCACAGCTAGCACCCTACAGCCTTGCTTTATGGTTTTCAATGTCTCTCCTGTTTGCATCACCCTACGTACTTTGATTGCCAACATGGTTCACTACTTCCCCACCTGAATTTGGGTCATCATGTCTCTCCTCCATTGTTCCTAGTTTAAAGCTGTTTACCAGGTTGTCCACCCTTTGAGTAAAGATGTTTTTGTCCTGTGTGGCGAGATGGTTCCCATTTCTTCCTAGCAGTCCTCAATCCTCAAAAAGGATCTCATGATTATAAAACCTAAATTCCAATTGTCGACACCAGTTGTGCAAATTACTCCAATTAATAATAATCACAGTTTCAACTGATTTGTAGATTTTTCATCTATCCAACAGAGTGCCTTTTTAATGTGAGGATTAGCTTTCTTTCCAAGAGTCTTCACAGTAAAAAAGGTATAAAGATTAGGAGATTTTACCCTTATAACTGGAAGTCGACATTAGCTGTGGAATATTTCTTGGAAATTTATGAGACTCTCCCAGGTCAATGCTCTTTTAGCATGGAAAGAAAAGAAAGAAAAATAAAGTCTTTAAAAGCTAAACTAACAAGAGTGTGCTTCCCACTGGGCTTGCGAATGCTTTGCTTACTGTACCTTGTTAAATGTAAATTTAAAATAAGTCAAGTAGATACCTGCTGAGGAATATGTAGCTTCACTGTCTAACTAGGTCATACCCAAATCTGTCACTAAGGGCATGACTGTTAAGTAATCTAAAAATGATGTTCATGATCAATCCCCTTTCTATAAACAGACTGCTCTGCCCCTAAACCTCCCAGCACAGCTCCACCACAGGGTTTAGAAGGCATCAGAAAAGCTGAGTTCAACCTTTATAATGAAGTGGGTTTATCTCTGACAATGGGATGTCTTTCACCTAAATTTAGAGGTGGAACTCTAGAGTCTTCTCTCTAAACTAAATGCAGATTAAGACACCTGCATTTTGATACCTGTATTCAGCTGTCCTTATGGGATTATAGGTGTCTAAAATCTTTGCCAAAGGAAGCCACAGACATACCATCAGTAGATTTTAGGAGATGAATAAGCTGACTAGAAGCCTAATACATGATTTAGTTGCCTTAGACTAGACAGATACCTAACCTGCTCAGGGCTGTCTAACCAGAGGTATCAAATGCAGCAGCCTGGCACTTAGGTCACAGCAAATACATGAAACTTGTGACTTTCAACAATGGTAGCTGGAAACTGGGACTGACCCATATGGGTGTCCTGTGAGTATGATGAGGTTAAAGAGAGGAGCTGGTTAATTTTTCTGCCTAAACTTACATAGGATGAACAGTTCCCAGGCTCAGCATTTCATTTGGTATTGATAGTCTTCAAGCACTGTGAACCTTGATCCATTTTTAAGGCTGTTAATTACTATATAGTGTGTATCAATATTATCACCAAAAGGCACATTCAGGTATTTCCACTACATAGGCATTGCATTATGAAAATTATTGGATTTATTCTGAACAGTGCACAACAAAACAAATTACAGTTCTTTGTCAAATATGCTCTGCTTCAGCAATTCTCTTATTGACCGACCTAAAAGGAATGCTTACTGAATTCACAATCAATAGAAGACAATATGTCTATCTGAATATGAAAATCACTGGTATTACAATGACTTTCCTTAAGTAAAATCATGATCAAGGAAAATATATCCATTTATAAAAGCAATGTGAAATTTCAGCGAACAGTAATTCTTACATTTGTTCAGTACTTCTCATCAGTTGTCTTAAGTAAGCTTTGCCATCTAGCATGTGAAATTTAATAATATCACTATTTGGTTAATGAAATTGAGGAAGAAATTATATAATTTGCCACAGCTATAAACGGAGTTACTTTAAAACCAGGAGTTCTTCAGGAGCTGAATAATTACATGAATGTGAAAGCAGAGCAACTGTAATACATTTACCAGCAAGTATGTGCACCAAATTCTCCTAATACACTTTAGTTATGGTTAAAAATTATTTTAAAAATTTTTTCTGAAGTATTAAAATGTAACTTTAAAAGTACACAAAATACTCTGGGCACCTACATACTTATTTTGTGTTTCTGTGATTTTTTTTTTATTCTACATTCCATCAGTTCATGGATTTTTCCCTTCATTTATGTTAACTGAGAATGAAAGACTGAGGTAACACGAGTGTTTTTCTGTCAGGTGACTGATGTAATCAAAATGATTAGGGTGACAGAAATGCAGTACTCTGTTCTGCACCAAAAACATAGACCTTTACTGTTCACAGAAGCAGAACTGATGAGTTACCAGTCATGTACATACAGTGTTAAAAGAGATTTCTTAAAAACCAGAGACATGTATTTGATAAATCAACAGTCTTCAGCATACCATTGCAGCTCTTGACTCCTACTTATGTGTTATATTTTGCATTTTCCTTCCTGTCTGGTAAACTGCTCCAGTCTGCTCAAAAGAAAAATAGACATACTTTCAGTTACTAAATAATAAACAAGGTTAATCTAGTTTTGTAACGTGGAACATCATGCAGTTTATGAGTGATATCCTTCCCCTATCAGGGTAAATATAGGCCAGGGTTTAAGTGACAGGTATTTGTAGACCCATTTGAAATGTAAAGCCAGTTCCATATCAAACATATGAGGATTGCTATTAACAAATAGTGGGACTGCCTGGCAGTTCAGCTGAGGTTGGTCCTCCACTTTTGACAGATGCACTGAACTCCCTTCAGGAGTTCTCTAGGATGTTTCAAATGGTAAGACCCCTTTGTTGGGCATCTGAGTCCTGCTCTTATATCTAGTGTGTTTAATCCCACCATGGACACCTCTGACTACATGCATGCAATGTCAGTTGACTACATTGAAGATTTAAAAACCCATTTAAAGACTACTACTTCTTAGTCTTTTTTCTTGAAGTAAATTTCACTTCCTTCACACTCACTGTTTAGGGTATAAAAACAATAAGAGATTAGACTTAGTACACATCTAAGTGAGATGACTGTCAGAGGCAGTGTGGACAATAAAGGTCTCTCAGAAGAACTGCAGCAAAGTGAGGCTAAGCAGTTTGTCATTGTCATATGCAACCTGAGACATCATGATGCCTTTGAGATCTTAACATGAAGCGTTCACCACAAAGACATCTGTCCTCTCAAATGAAAACACAGGTTAGAAACATAATTAGCAAAGGAAAAAATCTGTTGTGTTGAAAGATATGGAAAGTTGTTACCCATCTATTTTCAAATAGCAGTGGGAAGGGGCTGGGGGATGTCTTCCTGGCAGTTGATATCATGCAGGCATATTCTTCTCCATCTGGTAAGCTGAGCATGCAAATTCAGTCCCTGAAAACTGAGAAAATGACAGCAGCTCAGAAAAGACCTTTCTTTGTTCCACAGATAGTTGTTTCTGGTGTGGTTGTAGCTACAGAAGATTACAGGAACTTCATGCATCCCGTCCTGGGCTCAGTTTGGATTAATTACCACAAACAGATGATGGCCCAAGCAGTTGGGAGGGGCCACAGCTGGGTTAAACAACTGAACCAGCCAGTGGGATATTTGATACTATACTGAGTCATGCCCCTATATCAGGGGAGGGCTGGCCCCTCTTATGAGGGTTATCTGTTTTCCCCTTGCTTCAGTGTGACTGGAGCAGGGAAAGTGTGGTGTCTCAGGCACAGGTAGAGCCTGTTACTTGCCTTGTATATCATTTTGCATAGTACTATCATTAGTACTGTTGTTTTCTTCTCTCTTTGTCTTGTTTTATTAAACTGCCCTTATCTCAGCCCCTGGGGTCTCAACTTTTTTCTTCCTCCTGATTTTCCTTCCCATTCCATTATGGGGTGCAGGGCAGGGAGCAGTGGGTGAGCGGCTGTGAGGTGTTTAGTTGCCAGCTGAGCTTAAACCATGATACATCCCCTTTTCAAAGGTTTAGATAATTTGGTATGAATTCTAGCAGTATCTAATATGAAAAGGAAAGTAAATTGTTTTAAGCAGTAATTTAGGGAATATGTTAAATACTTACATAAAATATAGGCTTTATTTTATGCTATCGCAAACAAAGGAAAAGCTTATATTGGCAGTATATTAATCCTGTTTACAAAACACAAATCTGGTGAATTATTTTTGCCATTGTTTGTATTTTACTTTGATGCAGGCTTTTCATAACTTGGCAATCCTGTAATTTTTCTACCAGAAAACTATATAAGGAAGTAAGTTACTCATCACTCTATATTTTGTTAATACACGTTGTCCATTGCTGTATATTCTGACCTTATATTTATATGTTATCTTGTTGAACTAAAATAATTTCTAACTTCATTTTGATTTCAGGTTTTCCAACTCTGTTGTTTTGCTCAAATTCAATATTCTTGTGTCCATGGAAACAAGAAGATGTGCATACTCTGTCTTAAATATTATCTCACTAAAAAGTCAAACACTTGAAATGGAAAGCACTTTACATGTCAGAACTTCACTATATTTCAGATAAGCAATTATGAACAAGAAATCAAAAGTGTAGTCACTTTGCTGCTGGATGTACTGTAATTATAACTCTGCTTCACAATGTACTATGGTTCAAGCTTCTTCAAAACAAAACCCAAAGTGTTGCATACTTTTTATTAAATGCTAACGCACTCTTATAAGGAAGATTTAACTCTACAAACATTTAGCAAATATGCAGAATGCACAGAAGTGGTCTCAGCTTAATCAGTTTGTTTTAATTTCTTTTTATTTTAATTTTCACTGGAATTCAACAGCAATAGTTTGGTCTTAACAAAAATGCAGGGATAGGAATCAGCCTATTTTATAAAGATTCCAATTCATCTCAAAGTTTTGGTGAGTCAAATGTAAAGACAGAGAAGTGAAGAAAAAAGTACTCCTTCAATGTGATCTTCTCATTGAAGATAAGTTCCTAAATTTTGTTAAGCAAAATCACAGCTTTAGGAATAAATTCTGACATATGCACAGTAATTACAAACAAACTTAGGGCTTTATGAGCATTGGCCTCCCAGAACCCTAAAATGTGCTTGAAAGATAGCACACAAAATAAAGCTATTAGAGCCAAGATTGCAATCCAAACAGCTACAACTTCCAGAAAAGTGTAGAGAGGCCCGTTTTGTATCAGTTGCTAATGTCCAAATACCTTCAAGTAGAGTTAGTCATCAAAGTTCACAATCTCCATGGCTGAAAATACCAACCTCATTTTTCTCTTGTAGCAGTAGTAGAACAGAGAATAAGTCATCAGATGTGAATTGCTTTCTAAAAAACTGGTCAGAATGACTTGTAATAAAACAAACAAGTAGATTCTGAGATGAAGAACAATTTAATTGAATAGTGCAGGGAATTGTCTATATTGAAATTTTAAGGTGAAATGCAGAAAAACATGCAACAATTAGAATTTGTTGCATATCATAAACTTTGTTTTGACAACATAGAGTTCTTCAGTATTGTTTCTTTCTGGGAAAAAACCAAACTGCAGAATACGAACTTTTTTTTTTTTTCTGATGTATTAGAAAAAGGTGCAAGTTCAGTTCAGATGACTGTATCTTAAACCAAAATATCAGTTTGGAGTTGCAGTTCTGCTTTTCTTGATGAATTTGAGGGACACCACTTCACGTTGACTGTCCTATACCTCAGATTAAAAATAAATTGGCATGTTCAAACAAGTAATTGCTCCTCAGTTTGAAGAAACTTCAGGGAGGTTTGAAGGAACCTGGATTGGAAGCCTTTATTCTGTGTGATTCTAGGGGAAAGAAACAGGAGAGGTTGGGATTAAATTTTATTTTTCATTTTTATAATCTTTCTTGAGATGACAACTCTCAGATGGAGAGATACAGAAACATTTTGAGCTGCTTATTGTTAATGAGATTTCTCTCTGAATAAATGTCTTGTTCCACTTTTGTTTTTCTTTTTATTTCATCTCTGGATTACTCTTCTATTATTATTCTTTTTGGATTTTAGGGGGTTTTGCACTGAATATTCATGTAAAGCATGAATTGAATGCCAAGCTAAGGTCAACACTTCAAAAATATGTCTGCAATAGTCTCCTCAATTTATTTTTGTCATCATACTTTACCTACAGATAATTCTGACTTTCATAGGTGCCAACTTCTCACAATTTCCACTAGCTTGTTTTAAAAATGCTATGTACTCAGGTCTTAAAAAACCCCTAACAACTCAAAGGTGTATTGAGCTTGGATTGACACCTAAAGAAATCCCCCAACAGCTTGGAACTCAGTTAATAAATTATTTTGTCTACTTTCATCTTCTGAGATTCCTATTGTAAAAATAAATCATAAAAATTAAAAGACACACAGTTTTGCTGGATCTGACTTAGCCTTTCAGGGTCATAAATTGCTTCTGAAAACCTTGTGTTTATGTCCCTAAAGTAGAGGAGTACAAAAGTAAGGACTGAAACTTTTCATTCCCTTACAAAGACCAGACATGATTATACCTTGTACCTAATAGTACAGAATATTGTTTTAAACTCTTCAGATAAGGGCTTTCCAGAGGACCATGTTCATACAGCAAATACAAGGGGTTGATCTAAACTTTGACTCCTATTTACCACAATAAAAACCAACAAGATATAATTATATGAAATATTTTCCACACGCTTACATAGAAATACAGGATGTATCCAAACTGTTTCAACTTCTAATTTTCCCATTTTTCCCTACTCTTCTTTGTTACAGGTTTTTAAAAGAAGAGAAATTAACAGAAGAAAATTTCAATAATAGACATTCCAGTTGACTGTTCTTTAGTGTAGATCTCCTGTGCTTGTAGTAGAGATTGAAATGATTGCAAATTTCTACAGGCAAGGACAGTCAATAATTACTTGGATTTTCAGAAATTAGCTCTTAGAATACTTCATAAAATCTATTGTAAAAAAGCTTGGTGTTACTTATGTGAAGCAATGTTTTTAAAAAGTGCTGTAATATTCTCTTTCCCTTTTGCCCTTCTCCCCTGTTCTAACAGTAATCTGTTCCCGTTATGCTGTTTTTTTCTGTATTTTTCCAGTTTATGTTATTGTTATCTTAAGTCTGCTGTCTGGCAGTTTAATTAGGATTCTAAACAATCACTGTAGAAATCAACTGAACTAATGCCATTTCATACATCTTCTGCTTTGACTAAGAAAACTTTTGCCAATACTCAGGACTTCGATAAACACCAACTTTGACATATACACTGTCTACTACTTGACTAGAGTATTGTGTGCATATTAACATGAGATTTACTTTGTTTAATTTTCTGATTGAAGTAAGCCTCTTGAGACCCTATATCCCATAAGTAATTTGTCCCTTATATTGCTTTTTTAAATCTTGTCTCTGAATGAAGGACAGCAACTAGAATATTCATACTTGGTTCTGGTACTTTTAAAAATGGTTATCCCACTAGAAGCTCAGATGGAAGTGAAAACTCATCCCATCCCTTGCTTATTTTTTTTTTCTAACACCATTTTAAACATCACTAGCCATTTTAATTCCTTTTTGGCTTAAAGTTTCCACCCTATGTCCTCTACATTAACTTGCTCATTCAATTTTTTGATGTAGCCCTTTGAAGATTTTTCAAAAATACAAAATTTCTTTGCTCTCAGGACCTTGATGTCATGACTTTAAGGTAAGATGTCACTTCCACAGACCTTTTCCAGTCCCTCAGGCATATCTTTTCAAAAGATTACCATGGCTTCACATGGTAAGACCCTGTATCTTGAGATAAGGAGTTTAATAGAACAACACAGAGAAAAGAAAACAATCACAATATTACTAATTAAATCATGTACAAAGTGAATGATAGAAGCTACAACACTCTACCAGTACCCAAGATGCTGCTTTCCCTGCTCCAGCCACACGCTGAAGCATGCATATTGAAACGAGTTGAAAAAAGGCCAGCCTTCCCCTTAAATAGTGGGCATGATGTCAGTATGATATCAGTATGGTATTGAATATCCATTGAATCTAATCTATCTATATCTATCTATGTAATATAATAAATATAATGATAGTGGCTGGTTCAGTTGTTTATCCTAGCTGCAGCCCCTTCCAGCTGCTTGGACCACTAGCTGTTTGTGAAAATGAAACCTATCCTAGACAAACCTAGGACACTCAGAACAAACAACACATTTTGCGCCTGCTTTAAACAGTGCCATAAGCTTTTTGTATGAGTTTGTCACATCCATGTATTTAATGAGTAAATTTTAGAAATAATTAGGGCAGTATTCAGGTAAGTACTTGCAGTTATATCGGATCTAGTCCCTGTCATCAGCTTAATCTATAATAAACTAGCTTGTAAATTTTATTTCTCAAACTGAAAGTAGAGATCAGCATGGATGGAACAACAGGAGTTGGATGATACCGTACAAATATTCTTCCAATTTTAACCTCATAACGTCATTTTAAATTCAGTTTCTATTTAGCTTCATCTTTAATTCAAGTCAACTGCATCTCTAACTCTCTCTCTCTAACTTTCATTATCTTTCAATTCTGCCTAATCATCATCTGTTATTGTTGAAAATAAATTAACTCCACAAATAATCCCTCAGGATCTCTGGGTTTCTAAAGGAATCCTCTCTACTTTTCCATGTATTGTTCCTCCATCTGTCCATTCACCCCTTTACACAATAATAGCAGTCACATTTGCAGGAAACAAGTGTAATCCTTCTGTGTGAAGCATATAATAGAAGATACACAGAGAAATCCCTACTGAAGTGCATGGTGTCCTATTTAGAAATATTATCAGGCTTTGTGGGAATAAATGAAGGAATTTTATTGCAGTAACTTCTTTTGGGGAGTGCATGGGCAAAACAAAGTTAATAAAAGCCTTCTATCTTTGAATTGCTGACATCCTCTCCATCCTGTCTTGTTGCCCTACATACTAGGCTGTGTCTGCAGTTTCTTATTTGCTTTCCTTCTATGCTGTGACTCTTGCATTCTTGGCTGCAGAGTGCTCTGGGCTCAGGGAGAAGGGTGAAGAATAACTTTCCTGCCCCTTCCATTTTTATATGATAGGCTTTGAAGAACGGGTGAACAGGGATTGTTTTTCTTTTGATTGCATATGTATTTGATCCATAGCAAATGAGTGCTATTGGCCTTGAGCTCTTTTCACAATCTCTTTCTGCTGCTCCCTGTCTGTGTATGCATGTGCTTTTTCAAGACAACTTGACACTCTGAATCCTCAGTGGAAGGAGGCAAACTGTTACCTTGCCATTTTTTTCTCCATCTAAAGGAAGCAACCAATCTGACCTGTTGTTAGACTTCTCACTGGCCAGCTTTAAACACTGTTCTTGTACTTCAAGATCATCAGTCTGAAAACAAGTTTTTTCTAATGAATGTGCAGGAAACTTAAGCGCTTATTTAGATGATTCACTTTGAATCACCCTACTAGCTCCAGACACCTATTTTGGGTTCACTGCATCACTCAGGCTGGTCATTGAAGAAGGTGGTCAGACTCTTCTGTATAGTCTTTCTGCTTTCTGCGCTCACTTAAGAGTGCTAAAATATAACACTTCCATTTTGTTAAATTGTCCTTTAACCAAAAGGATCAGACTATTTAGTGAGCAGTTGAGCATCTGTGAAAAGTCAAAAATGCTCATGTTAAGAGGTGCACTAGATTAACCACTCTTCTAATGTCTTCCCTTTGTGCAAAGCTACATCTCCTACTCTATCACATTCCTCCGCTGAATGACATTGAATTCTTCAACTGGATTACAAGCTTAAAGCACCCTAGAGTCTTCATTTAATGTATGTAAACAGAAATAATTGCTTCATTGAATTACTTCTTTCTGGTAACATGTTTTTAATATTTAGCTTTTAGAGTACAAGCTACTTGGAACCAGTGCATGGGGTTGTGATTCTCTTTTGTAAAGCAATGGAAGTGATTTCATTCTCAGTAAAGAAACAATCTATAATCTTTTATCATAGTGTTATTGTAATCACAGTCATGCTCCATAAGTTGACAAAACACAGAGTCATTCATTATTTATGTTTGTAAGTCATTTACATGTAGACAGTAAACCAGACTGGTCGGGTTTCCACACTGTGAAATAACAACTTAGCATCATTTGGGGGCAAGAATTATTTTGATGCTGTGCAAATTCATTGCAGTGGTTCATCTGAGGGCATGATATGAATGATATGAATCTCAAAACTGCTCTTCGTCTTCACTGGATTCTTTTTGCCAAAAATGTTTATCTGGTCCATTCAGTGTACTAATTTATGTAATGTCTCCAGATACATTATTCATTGACAATTAACACCTCTAAATTGTACTCTAAAAAGCTTATTAGAAACATTTTCCATATATATATATATGGTGAGAATTGTGCTGGGATTTAAAACAAATGTCAAGGAAATTGCAGACAAGTGAAAATGACTATTACTGCATTGCAGATCCTAAGCAACCACTTCATGAAAAACAACAGACTGCAATGAGCAGCAAAGAAACAGGCAGCATCCAAACATTAACAAGCATGCTGTTAAATTTGATTTCAGAAATTATCCCTGCCTGCTACTTTCTGTGTGTTCTACATACAGGCCACTATGCATCTTCATCTATTTTAGGATTGCTATGTGCAAGTATTCGAAGAAGATCATCCAAGGAAACCCTCTAGGATGTATGGCATAATAATTGAAGTAAATCAAATGAGGAAAGTAACTGTGAGAGATGTTGGTGCTTGAAGGAAATATATCTGGTTGCTCAAATGGAAAATAATATTATGTCCAAATGAAACAATCAACAAGGAAAAGTCTTAAAAAAGATATTTTAAAAAAACAATATAAGAATGGGTGTTTCTTTCTTATTGAACAAGTTGGACAGAAAAATATGTCTGGAATGTTTCTCTGTAATTAACTGGACTTTAATCTCTGTGAGCTATTATTTAAATAAAAAATCAGCCTCAGACTCCAAAATTATCTACAATCATGATATTGTATTTTATAGAGATGAAAGTTTACATTCGTACCCTCAGAATGGGTTATTTGATACCATACTGACATCATGCCCAGTATATAAGGGCTGAGGGTGTGCTGGGCAAAGCTTTTGGGCATTCACACTGGCTGTGGCACATTTCTCAGATCATTCGACATTGCTTCTTTTGTGTATTGTTTCATTGCTATTACTGTTGTTATTGTTTCTTCTCCTTTTGCATTGCTGTATTAAAATCTCCTTGCCTCAGTCTGCTGGGTTTTGTACTTTTCTCCCTGATCTCCTTTCCACTGGGGGAGTGGTGGTGAGCAAGCACTGTGTGGTGCTCAGCTCCTGACCAATATCTAATTGTGAGTAGTTGTTTTTCTGTTATTTCTTTTATAGCTGTTGCCAAAACTGCCTATTGCTCATTGCAATGGGCCATATTCAACCCGGGAATTTTCCTCAGATGTTAACACTGGAAGGTACCAGAGGTGAGGTAAGGAGCTATGGTGACAGACATACAGACTGTATGAAGTCATCCGGGTATTAGTGGATTCAAGTGTACTGTGACTGGGAAAAGGACTTCATATTCTGGGGCCAGGATCCAATAAGCCATCTCATACCCACTGCAGTCCTGGCAGAGGAACTGTTGCCATCACCTGTTTTACTTGGGAATTAAGCCCTATTGGAGCCCAGAGCAGCAAGGGAGGAGTTCTGTGTTGTTGCTCCATCTTCAGTGAGTCTTAGCACAGTGTATTATTTATTCTGAACACCTTTAGGTGTTACAGTAATTCAGTTAAAGACTCTGCACAAGGCAATGTATGTGGAGCCTAAATGTGGTGATGATTGGAGGGTGTAAACCAAATCTGATATAGTGCAAAACCAATCATAGGTGTATAGCTGATCAATGGTGAGAGTTCCAGGTGCCAAAACATAGTTTATCATTACCTGAAATGCTGTAGAATAGCTCCCTGGCCTCCCACTCCTCCTTTAGAAAGTAGATGTCTCCTGTAGGTTTTGTGTCAAGACCCATGAAAATGTCTCAGACAGTCTAGGTCATCTCAAAAGACAAGAACTGCCATGGTTAGGCTTCAAAATCCCACTTAAGGTGTTATTCTTGGTTCTAGCAATGTCTACAAATATGATAGAGGTTTTCCTTACCTGGAAAGGGTAAGAAGCAAAAGCAGAAAGAGAGATGCTGAGATTTCCATCTTTGCGGAATAAAGGTCAGATGTTGATGTTTCATCCCCCTAATTGAAATGTCAGAGCTACAAGTTCCTTCACAGAAATGGCATATCATATCTAGGAAAGTGAATTAAGTCTCATATTTTGAATAACCGCTGAAAAATCTGGACAGGGCAAAGTGTCAGAAGCTAGCAGGTGTGATAGGAAATGAAGTAGCCAGAGGGATTGTATTTCAATACAGTTCTTCTCTGCAAACTGTGGAAATTCACTTGTTTGATTAAACAAAAGACAGATACAACTCAACAGAGCTTCACAGCTATCATTACCTTTGCTCTGGTATGTTTGAGAGCTTCAGCAAAGACAAACTGAAAACAATCAGTGAAAACAATCTTCATGGTTTTGCAAGTCTGCTAAAAGAAAACACACTCAGCGAGTCCCCATATGTCTTCCTGCTCCACTGGGAGAAATTGAATTATTTTGCAGCAAGGAACATTGATTCCACACAAATCTTGCACTTTCTAAGGAACAGGCAGTGTGAAAATAAATTAAAATAGTGCTTTAGATCTTGGGGATTAAAAAGAAATATCTATAGTCATAAAACTTTTGGATATTGTTGATCCAATGAAAAGTGTAAATGGCTTGTTGGGAGGCTGCTACTCATACAGGATGAATGTTTTGTTTATACCTAAGAAGGTCACTTCCCCAGAGTGCTGACTCTCTGGAAGAGAGCATCTTTCTTAGCTTTGATACTTTAAAACTGACTGGTTCTGTAATACTATGACCAGCATTTTCTTACAGAAAACAACATTCTGGTAACTCAATCCAATCATACATAGCTGCCAATTTAACTCTTTCCCCTTCTGTCATGAAGTTAAAGGTAATTTACAACTTACTATCAACCAATAGAG
This sequence comes from Actenoides lindsayi, assembly GCA_025331215.1. NCBI lineage: Eukaryota > Metazoa > Chordata > Aves > Coraciiformes > Alcedinidae > Actenoides > Actenoides lindsayi. The sequence goes on from WTSP01016831.1 coordinate 23,372, forward strand.
ATCAGGTACATTACAGAAACATTTATATGGATAGTTGAGTCCCAAATGGTCCTTCATATATGAGTTCATCATTATCACCTATATTGCTGGCTGTCAAACATGGTAATTCACCTTTCTAACTCTAGATGTCTACATCTGAGAAAGTAATCTGTTCTCTGTTGATAATCAAGGCACAAACATTTTAGTTATCGCTAATGAGATAGTTATGCCCTAAGAAATGTCATTTGATGACTAACAAATTTCCAACTCAGAATACTCTAATGGTAATGTATGTGTATAGTTACGTATGGCTTCAGTGTAAATGTATGGTACAACTGAATACCTTTTAAAGCACATCATAAATTGGACTCTTTTGGTCTTATCCACATAGAGACCATACTATAAACATAAATAGAGAGAGTCTAGGCTTGCGTTAAGGCACAAGTCTAGAGTCTGAGGGTTTCCTCTGTTGCTGAACCAGAATTTGCCTATTTCCAGTAAATCTGTGTATTTGGTTTACATTGCAAGGTTTTGGTAGCTGGGACAAGGGCTGCAAGAGCATCTCTGTAAGAAGACAACAGAGGCTGCCCCTATGTTAGACATAGCCAGTTCCAGCTGAATCTTCCCATGGGGGACCAAACTGGAGCAGCTATCCACACTGCAACCCATGGAGGGAACCACACTGGAGGAGGTGGATATGCCCTGAAGGAATCTGCAGCTCTTGTTGAGCCCAGGCAGGAGCAGACTCCTAGCAGAAGCTTTGGCCTGTGGAGAAGAGCGGACGAAAGAGCAGATTTTCTGGCAGGACCTGCAGCCTGTTGGGGACCCACACAGAAGCAAACTGTTGTTCATGAACTGTGCCCCATAGAAAGGATCCATGCTGGAGCAGTTCTTGAAGAACTACAGCCCATGGGAAGCACCCCCACTGTAGAAGTTTTTAAAAGACTACCTCATAGGAGGCACCCAGTGATGAAACAGGGGAACAGTGTGAGGAGGAAGGAGCAGCAGACATGAGGTGTTATGGACTGCCCACAAACCCTATTCCCCAGCCCCACTAGTGACTCAGAGGGAAAGAGAAGAGTTAGGAAGGAACTTGAACATGGGAAGGAGGGGTTGTGGGAAGAAGGTTTTTCTAGTTTAATTTTAGTGTTTAGTTTTAGCCAAAAAACTGTGTGTAATATCTAATGTGTATATAGTGTCTATTGTTTATAGTTATCATTGGTCTTTATACAGAAGATCTGTACTGTTACGCTTATTGTTAAGGAAAAACAGATGAAGAGATAATGTATGGAAAGGTCACTGCAGTAGCAGATCAAGGCGCGAGACTCAAATGTCCTCACTTTTGTTTATGTGTTTCTTCTTTTCAAGTATGTTCATGCACAGTGAAAAAGATTAATGCTATTAAAAATTACAGTAAATGTTATTTGTTGATATTATAAGGAGAGCATATTCAGTCTAAAATGTTGTAATACTGGAATGTCTTAGCATGATGAAAAATTCACTTTACACTAAACCTGGCAAGCAGGACTGGATGTTAGACATGAATAGGAAAAGCACAAAGAGATATGGAATTGATTTTGGATTCCTGATTGACAGACACTAGTTCATTCACTCTCGTCAAAAATAATGGGAGAAGCACAAAGGAAATGATGAGTCATTTTATCACAAGGTTTTTTATAGGCTGAGTATGCCTGTGTTCAGCATGCTTCTCAGCTCTCACACAACACAAGCATACTGCAGTGCAGGTCTGGAACAAGCTCACAGCGGTGCTGCATGCCATTGCACATATCAGAAAACTACATCAAGATGAGTCTAAAGTGGAGGCAAAAGATCCAAAATATTCTGTGGGAAAAAAATCTATTTTATTTATTTTTCATGAGCCTTTTCAGAAGGAAACTTGTAACTACTTAACTTAGGTGGCTAATTGTACCATTAAAGCCAAAAGAAAGCTCCAGGAGGGAAAAGAAAGCACCAGTGTGGATTTACAAGACAACTTTTGAACTGAAAGTAATTGTTTGGGGTTTTTTTCCTTTAGATTTAGGAGTCTAGAAGCAAACCAGATAATAACATTTTAGACTGAGTTAGATCCTTTGCAGTCCTCAGTAATCATAATAGTTACAATCTCCATAAGATTTAATGAATTTTTATTATCCTGCAATATCAAACAATGTCCTTAAATCAGCATTTTACTTATTTTAAGCAATATGCATTAAAAATAAAGTCAAGATTTTTTATGTCCAAGGAAATTACTACTTCTTTTGTCCAGGAAATAGCACTTTACTGTAAGCTTTGTGTGTCTGCAGAGTGATTTTTTTCAGAATAAAAATCCCTGGTCTTACAGTAAGTTTTCTAGTAATGTCAGAAGAAAATTCTTGTTGAATACAGTAACTGCAAGAATAGGCCTATTAAGTAATGAAAATAATGAGTCTTCATAAAGTTGGGGTGTTTTTTTCAGAAAATGGGGTGCACATGAAAGACTGGAGGAAATACATCATGTTATTCAGATACTTATGGTTTAAGGAGTCATAAAGTCGGTTTCATATACAAATAACCTCTTTTCCTTTGAAGATGAGCTCTTAAAAATGGTACAAGAACTTGTCATAGGAGACAACCTAAAGAAAACACATCTTTTGTGCCTTTAAAGGGTTCTTTATGTTAATGTCATTGTAAACTGTAAAGTCAGACATAAGCATTAAGAGGAATACCGCACTCTTCATGCTCATTTGCATTAAAGACTTTCTTTGATCTCTTTGTCTAAGCTTTGATAGCTTCCCCACAGAAGAGATCATTGTATAACATGCACAGCATTCAAAATTAATAAATTAGTGTGAAAGATAAGCCACTAGCATCAAACATGTCTATAGCTTTGATGCTGGATTTGTATTGCTAGGGCCCTTGGAGTTTTCCTAAAGGTTTTTGTTTTCCTCTGTCTTTTTTTTTTTTTTTTTTTTTTTTTTTAACAGAACATGTTAATTTTCCATTACCAAGACAGAAACATCTTCATCCTTCAAATCTGAAATGCTGGAAAACTTTGGAAAGCCTTGAATCCCAAATTGAGATCTAAAATGTTACTTGTGCTTGTGTCCCTTCTGCCTCACAGGCTGATTTGATGGCTAGTTGATAAACTGATAAGCATAATCAGAGATCTGCCTTTCAGGCCTACCTCTAAGTTCAAATGGATGGACAGTATATTCACTTTGCAGCATTTAGATCTTAGTTTCAGCTACATCATAGATATTCACAAAAAGCACTGGACTAATTCTGTGCATAAGGACAGATTTTAACTGTGGAAATTTGAAATTCCTGCTCATGTTCATGCCAAGTAATCTTAATTGCATGAATATTTGTACAATATTTGAACAGGGGTACAAAGAAGACTAGAGTAACTTGCACTTAATCTGAACTGAGGAGTGAGGTATTCACCTTTCAGTGATTTTTTTTTAATCCAAATATCAACATGCTGGAAAGGTTGGTCTTGAAATCCTGTCCTTGTAAAACAAGCTTAAGATGTATTACCTATAGTTTTAGAACACATAATGATTCACATGGATAAATATTAATAGTTTTAATTAATAGCAAAAGATTAATATATTTTATCCCTATAATTTCTTCTGTTTGGTTAATGAGAATACATACCTTAAGATTGCACTGAAAGACCCCTTGCTCTGTATCACTTTGGTTAGGGCTTTTCTCACCTTACTTTAGCCATTTAATCCCTCTTTAAGTTTCTCTTTAAAAACAATGGGAAGAGGTGGGACCAGTTTTGAAAGCAGGTGTATAAAATATAAAATAATTGGAAGAAGTTACTGTTTAGAGGCTCAGTTGTCCACAGAGGGGTGTCTTGTGAGATCTGAGATATCCTGGGATTTACAAGACATCCATGTGTGGCTGCAGTATCTGGAGGCATTCATCATGGTCAACCCAGTCATGATGCCTTAAGACACCTAAGTGATATTAGATGTCTATATTTAAGCAATCAAACTGAGTATGATTTCTACATTTCTATACATTGTCTACGTCATTGTGGCCTAGATGATGGACTTGGATGAAAATCTCTACAGTTAGAAAAAGCTAAGTCTGTGTTCCACATCCTCACTATCACAACAAGGGACTGTACAATTTTGGATACTTCTTCCTCTTAATAAAACATAAAAATTAATCACAGAATCACAGTATGTCAGGGGCTGGAAGGGACCTTGAAAGATCATGTAGTCCAACCCCCCTGACAGAGCAGGATCACCTCGACCAGGTCACACAGGAACGCATTCAGGTGGGTTTTGAATATCTCCAGAGAGGGAGACTCCGCAACTCCCCTGGGCAGCTTGTTGCAGTGTTCTGTCACCCTCACAGTGAAAAAAATTCCTCCTCACGTTTGCATAAAACTTCCTATGCATCAGCTTCCACCTCTTGCCCCTTGTCCTATCGTCAAGCATCACCAAGAAGAGCCTGGCTCCATCCTCCTGGCACTCACCCTTTATATATTTATAAACACTGATGAGGTCACCCCTTAGTCTCTTTTTCTCCAAGCTAAAGAGCCCCAGCTCCCTCAAGCAATTCTCTGCAAATTCTCAATGCAATCTCTGCATACTTTGAAGGATAAGTGTTGTTTCACAAGTGATACCTGTTACATGTTGCTACACAATCACCTGATGTAGTCACATTTAGGGAAATGTGACAAAATCAACAGTAATTACTAAGACACAGGTAACACTTGTGTCTTGGATATTCTCAAATAACACTTTTTTTTTTCCATAAGGCCCACTTCTTTGGATATAAGAAGTAAAAATATTCTAGTACATAGTATAGCTGTAATATTGACCGAGGAAGGTCTGACTCTCAAGTCACAGGTTCCACCAAATTTTTAACTTCCTAAATAATTTTGCTTTTGAACTTCACCACCGACAACTTCCTGAGCCCTATGCTCACCCAAGTGGCACAGAGCTTTTGCTGCAGCTTTAGCTTCTGAGTGAATGGCAAAATTAGCTCCAAGTAAATAAAAATGAACATTCTTTCACAGTAATATGATGAGTGGGGAAAAGTATCTGTCAGTTTTGCTGTGGGTGTGGTTTTTCTGCTTAGCTCCTCTATGTAGTGTTTTTAATAATAATTAAAAAACACTGAACATGTTTTTGAGTAAATCAGAAACTAATAGGAGAAAAGCATACAATCATAATGTAAAAGTGTGCATATATCAACTATATTTGCAATGAACAACAAAGAAGTAAGAAGTAAGTTTTAACATTATTGAAGGTTACAATTTGTACTATTTTTTTCCGCTTTTACAATTTTGCAGAACAGTATACAGTTTATTCTTCCTTTTATATATATTTTTATGATGCTGTAATTACAAGTCCTCATTTGCAACCATTGACTAGTACTGATGGTCTGATATGGCATTGGGAACCACATTTGCATTAAAAACTGAACCACTAGACTGTCTCAAGGAGGTTTTGATCTGACCAAAGGTGCTGTGCTTGTATAATAATTACTTGCTAAAACATTTCTAACTTTATAAACTGAAATGTAGTGGTTGGATCAAAATTCTCCACCATGACTGAAATTACTATTTATGATTTATACATCTTGAATATCAGTAAAACAATAAATTTGAATCAGAAATCTTTGCTTCTTATGTGAGATGAGAGGTTTCCTGCAGCCATAAAGCTGATTGGGCAGACCCTAAGAAGAGGTAAATTTTTGTCATGCCATCCTTTGCAAGGATGCATAATTAAAAACAACACATTTCTTAACATGTTAAAGTAAGTTTTCTGTGTAGTCTATGGGAGAGAGAGGCATCTCCAGTGAGTAACTCAACTCTCCAACTTGAGAAATCTGTCTTCAGATGGCAAGAATTGTCCCCCAGGAGATTTTGTCTGTTCATTGTCGCAGAACAGCTAATTGCCAAAGACCTGAGACTGGCGATTAGGTGGAGAACAACTTTCCATACTGCAAACTGCTCAGTGCCATTGGCAGTGTTGTGCTACCAATGGGACAGAGCCATGGTCTAAGACAAGGTAGCAAAAATTCAGTTGTGGTTGGGTAAGATCTGGAGACTCTTGTCTCACTTCTGATTAAGACTAATACAGTAGTTGCCATGAGGAACTCTGTATCATCCCACAGGTACCACATGTCTATTTTTGGCAAAAGATTGTGTTATTGAAAATATCAGTGAGTGGTGAATGCAGTTAAAATTTGACCTTTCAAGATGACTAGTTTACATTATCTTATGAAAAAGGCTTCCCAAATGTTAATAGGATTAAATATTCTGTATTCCTTCCTTTGCAAACTTTTCGGTAGTGATCTGGTAAACTGTTACTTTTACAAAAGATTGCATTATCTTCATGAATTTTTCTGTAAAAAAACCACTAAACTTAACTTATTTTAATATTTTTCCTCAATTCTCACATTATTTAACAGTTTATTTTTTCTCTTTTCACTTATGCTATTATAACATGAAAAATAACATCTCAAAATGAGGAATAAGAATTCAGATAATGAAATTTAATTCCAGATCACTTTTCCTGTAAATTTTAAATCTGATTTTTTGCTTATCTGAAATAATAATTTTCCAGGCATTTTCTCTCTGTTTAAAATGTTAATGGCTCTGATGTCCTTTGTAGATTTTTAAGGACTGCTGCATTGCCTAGAAAATGGTAAAAGAAATGTTAAGATAGGCTGATGGTGGGGGGATCAATAGAAATGCAAAATATTACAATCATTACTTTATATAACATCCTTAGTTAATATAATTATGAGATAACTGTTAATGTATGCATTAAGTGCTGAAATGAATGTTAAGGTAAGTGACAGAGTGTAAGTCAGTCAATGATAGAGCTGGTTAAATAGCACTCAATGAATAATATATATGACGAGCTCTTTTGAATGCATAATGCAGGGAATATTATACTGAATTATTTATCCTGTCAGAAAGCAGGTACATGTGCCAAATTTGCAGCAGTTCTCTGAAAGACATTAGACTCCTGGGGTATGAAGTGATTTCTCACTGCAGAACCAAAGAGCAGTTGATCAAGCAGTTGATGTGCTGAAGTGATTTAGGAGGGAAAGTCTCATATAAGCACCACTGGAGGTAAAACCTGAGAATAATGACCTAAGAGATAATATAAGGCAAATTGTTTTCCCATCTATTAGAATGTGCACTTGTGTTAGAGCCCTCATAACCTAGTACTGCCTTCCAGTATCAGAGTAAAGCCTTTCTGCAGTAAGATCTGTTTCAATATTGAAGCATTAAAAACTTATATATAAACCTGACTTCCTTCTATAACATGAACAAAGACATCTAACAATCTTAAAAAAAAAAAAAACCTTGGAAAATTTTAGAAAAATATGTTGCAATTTAGAAACCCAAATCACTTAATATTCTGAAGGGATTTGGATGCTTCAATTCCTTACCTTTTTCAGATTGTCCCTCCACCCACAAATTATCATTACTCTCTTACTGATCAGAAGAATAACCACTTTGCTATACTAAGACTGGTGGAAAGACATAAAACAATGTCTGTGTAAACTGCCTCAAGGTTTAGTCTATCAAGCTACAGCCAAATTCTTGTCCATCATCTCAAAAGGCAAAAGCTGTATCACAGTTCCTGGGGAGGCTGGCAGGAAAGCCATCGTTCTTGCATGGCAAGGTACCAAAGGCTAAATATTATCTCTTACTAAGTTTCAATTAAACACAGCTTTTCACATGCAAGAGCATTCTCAGCACTTTGGATTGTTCACAGCTGTTTGAATATGAAAATGTTTAACATGATATTGAAAATACTGGCATCTTCTTCAATCTATTGCAGAGCCCTTTCTTTTTAAGGAGTAGATATTTTTCATTATGAAGTGTAATGATTTAAAATTTCATTTACTTCAGAATGTTCTTAGGTAAAAATTGCCCATTTGTCTCTTGAGAACAGAAGTTTGACTTAAAACTCAGGTTGCTAATTACATTTTGCAACAATTGAAGGAAAATTAAAATGCAGCTGCTCCAGTTTAGCTCTCTGGACACTGCTTCTAGTTTGCTAGAATGACAATAAAATGAAAAATAGTCAACATAAAATTGAAAAAAATCTGTTTAAATCCTAAAGCCATCTCATGGAATTGAAGGACATATTTCCACGATATCTTTGCATTACTGGTCTCATAACAGAAGGTTTGGGTTTGATTTGAACTGCAAAGACTGTCCAGCAAACTAAATCTAATGTCTAGAAGTGTCACTGGTGATTCCTGTAATAAATCAAAATATATCTATCATCTACCTGACAACCAGCATGGTGTTAGGAACATCAAAAACACTTGGGGTCTGCTATTGATACTGGAATGTTTTTTGGTGTGCTTGCTTAACTTCACAATCTGCAGTGGAAAATGTTTCTACATCCCCTCTTGGAAAAAAAATGTGCATTCAGTTATGTTTTCCTCCTCACATTATCTTCCTAATGGTTGTAAAGAAATCTGGTAAACTTCAAAATGGGCCCATTGTTCTTTCCCAAGGATTACAGAGTTACATTTTTAACAGCTGATATTTATAGATTTCAGGGTTTCTTGGGATTCAGATTTGCCACTGGAGGACTGTAGAAATAAGACAGAGTTTACAAAGTGCTGCATAACTTCCCTTTATGACAGGTGTTTTACTTTTTCATCATATCTTCTGTGTGGGTGTGTGTATAGTGAAAAATCTGTAAGAAATTGCTTCTGCTTTCTGTCTATTAAATTAGCTCTTCCAGGACTCTAAGCAGTTTAAAACCCCTTCAATTTACATCCTCTGATAGACAGTTGAAAGTCTAAGGCTCACATTTCAATGCGTTAGGGATTTATATACCGTTATGAAGCAAGGCTTGTGGCTTTCCAAAGTGAAAGCTTCAGCTCTGGTGAGTAGACTTGCTCAGAACAGTATTTTGTTTTGCCTGAAAAATATAAGTCACTTGCATTATTCCCAGTGGTGCCTACTGCAACATAAACAAATAGATTTAGGAGCCTTAATTGCAAAATGCTAACTGGAAAACTATTTGTCCCATTGCACTGTCTTATACAGTTCTTGTAGGATTGTTCTTTGCGGCATGTTTTATGGAATTTTGTCCAGCAGTTCCCATTCATTCAATTTATGACCACTAAGAAAAGGAACTGACCCAGTGGAGAGATTCAGTAAAGCTCTGAAAAGGGCCCAAATTATGGCTCTACTGTTTTGTTTTATGGAGGTAAGATAGGGCTTAGGGTCATGGGATGTTACTTTCCCCACAGTAATTGGCTATATAAGTACCCTTGCTCAGCAAGAAATACAAATGGTTTTACTTAATTTTTTGCTAAAGATTAAACTACCCTCCACTTGATATAGTTTAATAGTATGATTTTGAACTGACATGCCCTTGGATGTGTTGCCATTCTACAGTATAGGGTTAGATATACCATGAAAGATTAGTTGATATAATCTGATGCAGGATAAAGACTGGGAAATGCATGAGAGGGAGTAAAATAAACATTTTAGGACAACAATTGATTTTTTTTATGTTTTCCTGACAGAATTCAACAGCTTGGATTTGGCTGATTTCAGAGGAAGTTGCTAATATAGCACCTTTCAATATTATTAAATATACCGAGAGAAGTCAAATTCCCACAAAAAAAAGCTGGGGAGGGACTGTTTAGAAGAGCATACAGCAATAGGACAAGAGGCAATGGTTTTAAATTAGAAAAGGGTAGATTTATATTAGACATTGAGAAGAAGTTCTTTACTATGAGGGTGGTGGAATACTGGAATAGGTTGCCCAGGGAAGTGGAGGTGGCCCCATCCCTGGAGACATTCAAGGTCAGGCTGGACAGGGCTCTGGGCAACCTGATCTAGTTAAACATGATCCTGTCTACTTCAGGGAATTGGACCAGATGACCTTTAAAGGTTCCTTCCAACCCAATGCATTCTATGATTCTATGAAGTCTGTTGGAACCATATATTTCAAGGTGTTTCACACTCTACAAATTCCCCTTTTTCATCCTGATATCACAGAAAGCAAAAAGTAGGAATTGAGATTGTTATGGGAACGATAGGAAGAATTAGAGGACAATGAAATCTTCTCTATAAATTTATGTTTTGAGAAGAAACCATTATTAAAATAAAACATGCATGTAATTGGAACATTATAACCTTTCCTCAAACTAACTGTAAGCTGAGTTTATTGACTTAGCACATAAATGGATCCATTAGGATTTTGTACAACAAACTGGGATCAACTTCACAGCATGTCTCATGAATACTCAGTCCCTGTCTGCAGTAGCTGAAAGTGCAGCCTCCAGAATAAGAATGAGTATAGCATGTCCTACCTGTCTGGTATTAAATCCTCAATGGGAAGCACCTCAAGACTATCCTGGTCTTAACTAGCCAGTCTAGAAAGAAGGTGTATTTTATTTCTTGTTAATGTTAGCCAAAGGAAGACAAGGGTAGAATACCAGTTTTTATGACTTGAGGAATCATCTTTGATGTAGAAAACATCCATTGCATAAGGTTATTTGTAAAGAAACAATTAATACAATGATTATTTTTTTTCTGAATAAAATAAATATTGAAATGAAATGTGAGTGGATTTGAGGCTGTTCCTCACTTTCATATCTCATTATTAATTGCGATTTATTACTTTTTTAATTACAAGAAAAAGTAAGGAGGAATACATCTACATATAAATATTCCCAAACTTTTGGGTAGGTATGTTTTCCAGTTTCCAGATTTTGATTCTAGGCATAGATGTTGTTTTCCTGCTCCTTTTCACTTGATCACCGAATACAACTTCTGTGTTTACATCATTGATTGGCATGGCACAGGGATGAGAGGAAAGTAGACTGTGATACATTATAGTATCTACATTGTAGACATGTCTTTGCCAGCAGTTCAAGTTCTTTCCAGCCCTCAGAGAAAGGTCACTGTTTATAAGGATTTGTATTTGTGTTACAAATGGGAAGCCCTTGATGATACCTCCATGCATGAGTTCATCTGTGGTTGCACCATGAGGGAAATCACATAATACAAGACTGAGTATGAATATAAGGTAAAGTCACACCTGAAATCAACACTTCCAGAGCACCAAGTAAGACATACAGACACACCTAAGGTTTCTCGAAAAAGTGCCATCCTGAATTGCTATGAAAAGCTTTTTCATGATGGTAGACCAATTGAGCATGCCATAGAATGATTAAAGAAGTCTCCAAAAGGCATACCAGGATATATTAATTATCACCAAACTTAGATACAGTAGAAATGGTCTTTCTAGACTCTGTTCTATAGCTGTAGCTTAGCTATACTTACCTAAGTCCATGCTATCAATCTGCATAGCAACAGTTACAGCATCGGTAATGTAGATTTTGAAGGACACGGTTAAGAAGTTGTGAGACAATTCTGCAGAATGATTAGAAAGACAGAACATTGTTTAAGGGAAAACTTGGAATAGTACAAGTGGTGAATTGATTTCCTCTGAAGAAAACTCATATTCTCTGATAAGCCAGCATTCCTGGCAGGGCTAAAATAGGTTGCTAGGGAACATCATGTTGTAGTGAAATTAAGTAGGCTATTCAAACTAATTAGGTTAGGGAGAATGTGTGGGTATTTTTTTTTTTTTTAAATTCATAAGATGGCAATTACAAATAAAAATATGGCCATCAATTATGTTTAAAATAAAGATCATTAATGTTCAGAGAAGTGGGTCCGAGTCTTTCCAAATAAGAGACTATGGATAAGGAATGTGAAAGTGATTCAAACTCAAAATGAGCTGAATTCCTTTGGAAGAGAATTAAAAAGGTAAATTTGTATCACCTAACTTTAGCAATTAAGTTAGAGACCAAACATAAGATATCTGTCTGGGTTCCTTTCCTAGACTGTGGAGACAGACAGGTATCTTCAGAAGATGATTCATTACATGCTATCTTTATAATTTCTTCAAGAATGCCAGCATCCCTTTCTAAAGTTAGATGATGGGAATACTTCTTGTATCCACAGAGGAAGTTTCCTAAGATGAAAGCTCTTTCCATATCTATCTGTAAAACTTCTGCAGTTTTATTCTATGTCATTATGGGTACATTACTGCTGTTCTGCTTGAGAAATCCAGAAATAATTTTTTTACCTGTTATCTTTCATGTCACAGATTCACTTTTTCTGAACTGCAAATGCACTAAGACTTTCTTGCTTTATCAAATGTTACCTCTGGGCATCAGAAAAGATGGACAGTAAGCTTTGCTCCTTTCGGCTAGCTTTGTCTTCCTATCTGCTCAAATTCATTTATTCTGTTAGACTGAATTGCCTTCATGCAGGCAGACCATATTCATGAAACAGTCACCATAAAGTGCACAGCAAAATTGGTGGGGCTTGGGTAGATGTCTACTAATGATAGGTACCAAATGGTTCAGAAGACCCTCAGAAGAGCATGTGTGGGATGCAGGTTTTGACTTGATGCCTCCAATAAAAAGTGGATCTTTAGTGGTGATTTTTCATTCCCCCCTGTGAAGAATATTATAGTTGATCTCTCATGCAAACAATAAAATCTTTACGGTAGTAAAATGATTCCTATTGTGCATACAATAAATGGCAAATACAGAAGAAATTAAGCCAAATAAGGGAAATAATGGTCCCATAATGTGTTTGTTCTGTCATTTAATGTTTGCATCTATCTGTCTTGGGATAATAATATATTTTAAGCAAGCTGTATGTTTTGGTGAGATAAAACAATACTGACATTATGAAAAGAAATGCAAAGCAAAAAAAATACAAGAGGATGTGTAAATAAGCATGGAGTAGACATTTCATTTTCAAAAAGGACTGACACCTTTATTAAATGCTTCATCACATATTCCATTAACATTTTCAGTCCTTCTATTTGCACAGTCTGCTGTGTAGGGTAAAACACTGTTTTTTACCCAGAGCTCAGACATATTTGTCTCCATTTGTACTGTTGCCATCTGTCATTAGCTTGGCAGGCTGTGCTTTAGTGCCCTTTTCTCTTCCTCTTTTGTCTCTGACAGCAGCTGCAGCAAAGAGTTAAACCTGGCAGCTGCCCATTTCAGAGGCTAAATTTTTGGCTATATATCTCACTAGTAGGTTTTTGTTTTGAAACTGACCTTACATGCAGGTTTACTTCTCTGTAAAGTAGCTCTGGAGGTCATATTGGTAACTATGAAACTGTCAGATTTTACCTTTTGAGAAGTCACACCTGAAAATGGATATTCTATGAATGCTCTCCAGTATGTGTGAATTCCTTCACAGCTCAGAAGACCTGAAAGCAAATATAGCCATTTGTCAAGAAAAAGGTGAAAGAGTTTAAGTCCAGATAAAATGATTTCAATTCCAGATAAAAGTTTTAAGAAAAAATTCAGAGATGGTCAGGAACAATTTTTGGAATCTTCCCTTTGAAATTATTGTGAGCAGACATGATTATACTATGCTAAACAATGCATGCAATAAAATGAACTTGACATACGTTTCTGTCTTTTCTCAGAGAAAAACATTTACAGAACTGATGAGAAGAAACCACAAAAATAATGATACAAATTTTGCTACTGAATATCACACAGAATCACAGAATCATTGCAGTTGGAATGGACCTCTAGCGATAATTTAGTCCAACTCCCCTGCTAAAGCAGGATTGCCTAGAGCACATTACACAGGATTGCATCCATGTGGGTTTTGAAAGTCTCTAGAGAAGGAGGCTCCACAACCTCCCTGGGCAGCCTGTTCCAGTGTTCTGTCACCCTCACAGTAAAGAAGTTTTTCCTCGTATTTAGATGGAACGTCCTGTGTTCCAGCTTGTGCCTGTTGCTCCTTATCATTGGGCACCACTGAAAAGAGTCCATCTCCAATGTCCTTGCACCCACCCTTTAGATATTTATAGACATTGGTAAAGGTCTTCACTTCTCCACTCTATACAGCCCTATCTCTCCCAACCTTTCCTCTTAAGAAAGATGCTCCAGTCCTCCAATCACTTTTGTTGCCCTCCTCTGGACTCTCTTCAGTACTTCCTCATTTCTTGATTTGGGAGCCCAGAACTGGACACAGTATTCCAGATATGGCTTTGCCTGGGCAGAATAGAATGGGAGGATGACCTCACTTGACCTACGGGCCACATTCTTCTTAATGCACTCCAGGATACAATGTACCTTCTTGGCCACAAGAGCACATTGCTGTCTCATGGTTGACTTCTTGTCTACCAGGACTCCAAGATCTGTCTCCTCAGGGCAGCTTTTTAGCAGTTCTACACATCCTCTATCACAGAGGATAACAGCCTAACAAAATGATTATTGCATTAACACAGGCAATGACCTCATGCACAATTAAAATAGAAAAGTCCGTGTTACAAAGGAATCAATGATACTGATTAAATAGAAACTTGCCTTTGGACAGGTTACTCTATAAGTGCTCACTATGACCTCTCTTTCACCTCATTCTTTCACTAGATTTTGTCTCCTGTCTGGCTATTGGATCACTTGGTTGAACCAGTCTTCCAACTCCTATGTGAATGACTTCCAGTTGAATTTTACAGTTACTCTCCATTGTTAGCACTAGGAATGATGTTTTCAGTTTTCTGTAAGGAAACATATCTCTTATACATTTCTTTGTATATCTCATATATGTAAAAATTTTCAGAACAGACTGTGTTACTAGATAAGAATTGCTGCATTTTGCTTTTGATAAATATATTTTCTCCTTATCTCCTACCATGTACTTTCTCATAGGTTTCATTTTGTACATCTGTACATAAAAGAGAAATAAATAGAAAAATAAGAATATTATAAATGGCATGTACAAATTCTGTCTGCAAATCCTACTCAGAGATTATCACTAGATAGAACTGGATGATATAGAACTGGGATATAGAGCCATTGTACATGAATGATAACCAGTAATTTTTGAGCTTTTTGATTATTAATATCACTACTTTTCTTCATTTCTATACTGTAGATGTATCTAGGCACATTCAATTACATGGTAAGCATATATCTTGGACCATAGAGAAGAATCATGCCAGAAAATAGATTATTCTTTTGTATATTATAGTTCCCCAAAACTTTATTTATAAAAATAGTAGTTAAAGGAATGTTGACAGATTATATAGGTAGTCAAAGGTAAATAATATAAATGCAGATATAGATAAAGGTAGAAAATAATGTATAGCTAAACACAACTCTGAAAACTGGATTCATAGTGGAAAGTAGATCAAATTCTTTAGAATCATATTTCACCTCTTTTAAAGTGAGAATGTGAGGAAGGTAACAAGTAAAAATTCAGTATGATGATAGTAACCAGTAAAAACTCAGTAAGGTGGCAGCAAAACTGAAAAACATTTAAATAGCTAATCATTATTAATTGTGACTCAAAAATTATAATAATTGCCCCCCAAAACAGCAAGTTATGTCATGTGAATTCTGCTCTCAGTTTGGAATGATGAACTCAGAGAAGACCCTTTGACCAATATATGAAATTTTCTGAAAAGGAAAATAAAGGGGAAGAGAAAGTCAAAAAAGTCTTGGAAATTCATGTGTTTAGGGGAAAAGTCAAATAGTACCAGCAGGTGAAACATGAGAGTTAAGGTATTTTTCTCACTTGAGAGGTGAGGATAAATGCAAAGACTGAATCTGGAATCTGTGGAAACACATTCAGAGGAAGCTACCATAGAAATATAAACATTTCATTATAACTTCACAGTTTACATAAATCTATTATGTTTTTTGGTCGGTTAGTTGGTTGGTTGGCTATCTTGAGGCAGGGCAAGGTTCTAGAAAAATTATTATCCTCTTTCCCACTTGGATTATGATGCACCTCCTTCTCTTCAAGGACTCACTGATGCTTCTGTAATCTTATATTAAGTGATACTGAAGACCACTCTTTGATCCTGGGACCAAATGGCAAATGTCATCATGCCTATGCTGCTTAAATGTTGTAGTCTCCAAAAGAAGGTAACTGCACTTAAGGTGTGAGTTGTCCTTTGGCAGTGTCAGCTGCCAAGCTGTGTCAGAAACTGCTCAGGGTAATACCTGTCAGCCTCTGCTGATGGCACTGGGGACCGCTGGGACACTCCTTGACCCTCCTTAATTCACTGTAGACTCACCTGTGACAGTGCACAAAGTCACCCACCAGCGAATGCATTATCAGAGTGACCTAAAGCAGACTTTTGGCTGCAAAATTACAGCTACAGTCTTTCATAATAACAAGCTCAACAAGTTGTTGTGTGCCTCTCGCTAATTGTTCTTGAATAGGGCTTCTTTGTATTTTTATTGAAACAAACATGAAGAGACCCAGGTATAGGTTTATAACTTTTTTTTTTTTTTTTTTTTTAAAGAAAATGCATACCTATAAAGTGTGTCCTCACTTGATGGCTGAGATGCCAGTCAAGAGGGATGAATGAGATGTTGTACTAAATGGTGTCAGAGGGTGAGGACTACAGTGATTACAAAGGCAATTTTTTCTTTAAGAACCTTAGTTCTGATTGCAGTTTTAGAACAAAAGAAAACATAGAAACCTTTTTGTTTAAAATTTAATTTTATTCATGAAGCCTAACATGATGTAAAAATCTCAGTAAGCCTTGGTGTTACAATATAGATATTCTACTTTTTTATTCATTTATTTTATTGGAAGTAGGGTGCAACACACTTCAGGGAACTAAAAATTTATGGATCCTGAAGAAGAAAGAGGATAAAATAAAAACAATTAAGGGGAAGATCTCTCAGTTCTGTAAGTGTTGGATGGATAGAGGCATCATAACAAGTCCTATGAGGAGCAGCTGAGGGAATTGTGGTTCTTTAGTCTGATAAGGAGACTCAGGAGAGACCTTACTGCTCTCTACAGTTACCTCAAAGGAGGCTGCAGCGAGCTGGGGGATCGGTGTGCTGTCCATCTGTTCTCCAAAGTAACAAGAGACAGGAGAAGAGGCAATGGCCTCAAGATTCACCAGGGGAGGTTGAGGTTGGATATTAGGAAACGTTTATTCACAGAAAGCCTTGTGAAGCAGTGAAACAGACTGCCCAGGGAAAAGGTGGAGTCACCATCCCTGGAGGTATTTAAAAGACATGTAGATGTTGTGCTGAGGGCCATGGTTTACTTGGTGGTGATTTGGCATTTCTGGGTTAATGGTTGGACTTGATAATCTCAAAGGTCTCTTCCAACCAAAATGATTCTATGATTCTAGAAATCAGAGAAATCTGTGTGTTTACTGAGGTTACCACACAGATTTAGAAATCCCTGATACTGAAGCTGAAAACAATGTAAACACTGCAAAAGAAATTTATATCTGCTTTGTCATTGTCCTGAAGCTATAAAGACATTTTTTTGTTAAAGAAAAGAGTGACTTGGCTTTCAGTTACACAGCATAGCAGTGAAGCCAGCAGGTCCAGGAGGGTGAGCCTTCCCCTCTACTTGGCAGTGCTGAGACCAGATCTGGAGTCCTGCATTTAGTTTTGGGCTCTCCAGCACAAGATATTGATATTCTGCAACGAGTCCAGTAGAAGCCACAACACTGACCAAGGAGCTGGACAGAGCACATGGTATATGGGGAGAGTCTGAAAGGGCTGGGTCAGTTCATCCTGGAGAAGAGAAGGCTTATAGGAGAGCTTATTTCTTTCTTCAGCTACCTGATGGGAGGACACAAAGACAGAGACAGATTCTTTTCTGGTTAGACAGAAAGAAAAATATTTTTACCATGAAGGAGGGCAAATTCTGGAACACACTGCCTAGAGAAGGTGTGAAAGGAATCATCCTGGGAGACGTTCAAGACTTGGTGACACACAGTCCTGAGAAAACTGCTCTGGTTAGCTCTTCTTTTAGCAGTGGGTTGGACTAGGTGACCTCTGGAGGTCCCTCTCAACATAAATTGTTCCATGGCTGTATTATAAGTAAAATCAGAGAGCTCTTGCCAGCAGTGTAACATCTGCCAAGGCAGACAAACAGTAGTCAAAGTGGGGGAAGTACTGCAAAAAAGCATGTGCGAACTGAAAACTGCTGCCCTGCAAAGAGACAAGTTGCCCCGTGCAAAACATTAGCTTCCTCCCATTAATAGAACTGACTGAGATTTGGGTCCTGTTGCCTCATACAGGAGGAGATGGAGCCAATATTCCCTAGAAAGGAGCAGCTCCCAGCTTTTGCTGCAGGGCAAACTGCCTGTCACAGCAGTCAGCACCTTCATGTATGTGAGCAGCAGCTGCTGAGCCAGCCTGCTCTGCAGCACCACTGGATGCAGGAGCTGCCTCCCTCAGGGAAACCCATGGCTCTTTCACAAGGCAGCCACAGGTCACCAAATGTGTCACTCTGATAACAGACAAAGCCATATATGTTATTAAGTGTTGTCTGACTTTGGATGCCCTGTCTCAGACAGCTCTGAAGGGGGATTCATGTAATCTTAGAAATCTTAGAAAACCATGAAGTACCTATCTACAGCTTAGTTGACCACTTGAATATCTTTTGTATTCAATGAGAAGAAAAAGGGGGGGGATTATTTTTTCCTCCTTTTTTTTTTTTTTTTCTTTTTTTTTTTTTTTTTTCCTATTGTATAGATTTCCTCACTGGTTTTAGTATCAGCTTCACAGAAAAATGAATTACCCATTCTGGTTTCTCTCTATTGATATGGTGATTTAGCCAGCTGTAGGTCTCTGTACTGTAGCTGTCTAGATATGATCAGATGAATGTCACCTAAAATGCTATAAAGTACCCATGGTTCTACTGGAATGGCTGAGAGTTACTGGTGTTCGACACGCCTGAAAATCGCAGTTCAAACTGTGACGAGAGGGAATCAATATGTATTGAACAACTTACATCACAGCAAACGAAGAACATGTATTGCAGCAATAATTAACACATCTGCATGCATAAATACATGAGGAATACCTGGACTCTGGGTGCCACATTTGCCATCTCTGTACTCCTGCCTTGTATGGAAAAAGTGCTAGAAAAAAAGTGTACACAAGGGGAATTAGAGGGGTTTTTCTTCTGTTTGATTTTAAACTACATATTTTTATCCTATAACAGTATGTCACAGGAAATTATGCTACAGAGGATTGAATGAGGTCTTCATCCCACTAATATTGCAGTTCCCTGTGATTCTGATAGCTCTGCAGATTGGTGCAGTATTGTCCGTGGCCAGTATGTAAAACACTGCTGCAAAAAAAAAAGGTCTCTTCAATAGGGAGTTTCTTTTAATAGGTGAGGCAAAGGTATTCACACTGCTCCTTTATTATTTTTGTTATGAGCTGAACATATATCTGAGACGCTATTTCAGCCAATAGATTTCACAAAGCTTTAAAGCACTGTGTCCTTGAAAAGTTCTCAGTTTTAAGTCCTCAGACTTACAACTGTTATGAAGGCATTTAGTGGTGTAGCACATCTGTAAATAAACAGCTAGGCTGGTCATCATCCAATAGTCTGCTCTAACAAGGTGCTGGGTGTCTTTTAATGCCATTTAGTTTCTATGGGAACTGAAGGTACTTAGCACATTGCAAGATATACCCAGTACTGTTCAAGTTAAGTGTACATGATTCTCAATTTCTTCACAGCTGATGCAAGAAGAAATTTCCAGAAATGTTCTCTTTCCTTCCACTTGATCATGGAATCTCATTTGAGTTAAAAAAATAAAGAAGCTGGATGTTATTGTAATATCTGCTTTTCTTATAGCCCATTATGATTCCAAATCAAAGAGAAATTGTCACAACTAACTTTAGTCTTGAACCATGGACTGGGTACTTTCATGGAAGACGGTCAACCCTTATGATCCTAAAGTCATACAAGTCTTTTGATGTATTTCAGCAAGACTGGACAGTATTTGTAAAACAAGAATGAAAACAATTAAAAAAAAAAAAAAAAAAGCCAATTTGCTGTTCTGGACTGGTCAATGCAACACACTGTGGAAAAATTCTAAAAGCAAAGCCAGCACTCTCTTAGGAACAGGCAAACCAGTTCATTCTAGTATAAGAACGCTGACATTTCTGCCTTCCCATGTGTCACAGTTTAGGGTCAGGGCTGACCACTAGATCTATAACAGATGTCCTCTGTTGATGCCCCTCTCTCCCCAAAGGGGAAGAGAAAGGGAATAAGGGAGAGAGACTTAGCGATTAGAAAAGGAAACTAGAACAGCTTTAATGAAAATGAAAATAATAATAACAAAAATGGAATATATACAAATATATACAAAACCAGTATCAAACCCAACACCCCCTGATGGCAATTACGTCACCACCACCACTGATGCTGTGGAGCAGGCACCGGAGGAGTCCCAGACTGGGCCCCACAGCAGCCAGGAACTGTATTCAGGAGCTGGATTCTGGTGCTGGATTCAGGAAAACACAGGTTGGGATAGAAGGTAGACAGAGTCCCCCTTGGACACCAGACATTGAAGAAGAGAGAAAGAAGCCAGAAGGGCCAAGATCTTGACCCTCATGATCGTTCAGCTTAATACTGAATATGATGTATATGGTCTGGAATCCCTCGTTGGTCAGTTTGGGGTCACCTGTCCTGTCTGCTCCTCCCTGCAGGTGTCACCTTTACCTTTTTGCATCCGCAACGTGGTACACAAGATCCAGCAGTGGACTTGGTCTGCAAACCAATCCTTGGTAGTAACTCTAAACATGGGGTGTTATCACTTCTAGCAGCAGACTCTGCCTATGAAAACATTTTGGTAGCTTCATAAAGTGCAGTTAGAAGAACTGAGCTGAAAAGTAAAATCACTGAATGGAATTAGTTCTCACTCAAACCAGGACACCGTGCTGCAAAGAAACGACAGCATCCAAACTTTTTTCTGAAAATTAAGGATGTTGGGTATCTGACTGGTAATGTCAAAATGCTTGTTAATACCATGTGGCAATTTCCAAAAGAGGATGATGTGTAAGTCTTAAATTCCAAAATGACAGTTCTTTCTAATTTGAACTTTGTGAAAGGCAGTGTTGCTCAATTGCATTATAGAAACTTTTGACTGTTTCTTTGCCTTCCAAAAGGGGGAAGTGGCACATGCTTCTGTGCACAAAATCTCTCATAAACATTGTTTTGATAAAGCTTTTTCTGACATTATTTTTGGCCAGAAAATTTGAACCCCTAAATCAAATCTCTTCCTGAAAGAGATACTAAACTGTGTGAGAAATGTCCCAGGAAAGAATGGTCTTTAGATTAATCTTTATCTCAAGCAATTTGGTCTGCATGATAATGTCTAGTTTTCATTCAGTGCTTATGCTGATTTTAGCTTAATTATGCCTCAGTGAGTTCTTTTTGGAATTTTGTATCCCAGACTTGCTGCTTCATGAAGAACCCACTAGAAATGGAAGTGCAGACAGCAGCTATTAGTCAGGTATGGAAATTCAATTCCTTTGAGTGTGATCCCCTGGCTTAAATCGGATAATCGCAGATATTTTGAAACTGCAGAAAAGGCAATTTCCAGATATGCCCTTTTCTGCGGGGTGAGCTGCCAAATAATTTCAAGAGGGAATTACAGTAGCTGCAGGAATTAACTGCAGAGTCATGCAGGCTGCTAAGCGGGGTGCAGTAGGCTGAAATGGAAGCAGACTCTTACATAATTTAAATGCAGCACAGGAGTGACAAATAGCAGACGATGAAGCTTTTCCCATGTTATCACCACACTGCGGGTATTTTCTCCTTATCAGAGCTGCCAAAGCAGCACAATTCAAGAACTCAAATCCATTTTTCTATTAAAGGGACTCTAATTAACATAATTGTTAGTAATAAAAAGCAATAAAATAAAATTAAAAAAAGTAAATGAAGGCATTTTGAGGTTTTTCATTACATTTTGGGTAAGAGAATAATTTTAAGAGGCTGGTGGCAGGTTCCCTGGTGCATGAGACTTGTGGGCAGTTGAGGAATACTGGACCAAAGGAAGCCAGAGCAACTCCTCCCAGCTGATCAAAGCAGAAAGGCTGGCCTATGTTTGCCTGTTCAAATAGATCATACCATGTGCAATACCCATGTCTTGGAAGAGGGAAAGAGGAAAGGCAAAGCCAATTATGGGCTTTTGGTGCTATTTTCTGCTCTTGTTTGTGGAAAGAAAATAACAGAAATGTATCCAAATCAAATACCTCAGCCTTTCTGAAGGTGCTCACAGTTAATTTGATCTGTGGATGCCATCCCTTGTTGTGTGACAGGTTTTTTTTTCACCATGTAAAAGTGGCTGCATTTTCAATTGCATCTGTGGGTGTCAGAACCTTGTCATATTCCAGAAAACTGTATGTAACAAACACTGTGTTACAGTTGGGAGGCTCTCACCTGAATATAAGGACTTCAAAAACTTTGTAAGTTTTCCTCAGGGACAGGTGCAGATAATTAGATAGCAAGGAGCATCTTCAGATGCCCAGCAACCTTGAAAAGTGACAAATTATTTCAGCAAAATGCATGCTTTTAAAGATGTGCAGCCACAGTCCAAAATAGCTCCATTAATTCTTCTCCCACTTTTTGTAGGCTGGCTGTCAGAGCATTTGTTTTGAAAAAAAATATTTGTCTTTCTGTGAGGTTTTGGATCTCAATTTAAACAAAGGAGAGAGAGTGGTAATATTCAAAAGTATATGGATGAAATTCTATTTTCTCATACTGTAATGCTCCTCCCTGTAATTTCATATATATTTTGTATATAAGATGGCAGTAAGGAGATTGTATACAGGAGTTCCTGGGAACTATATGCAACAGTTTGGCATTGTTTGTAAAAACATAAACTTGAGGGCAAAAAGAATAAAAATCTTCTAAAAGCCTTTTACTGGAGCCAGTATTTCCCTGTTTATGAAACACACTTGTACAAAACACAGCTAACAAATTTTGTTGCAAAGACGCTGGAATAAAATTCCTGTACTCTTGATACTGAGTTTCAGAGATTTGCAGGACATTTTTGTAAGCTCAGGTTAATGTTGCCATGTTCCTAAGGTTAGTGGTGCCTTGCTCCTTATCCTCTAAGGACACACAGAGCAAATATCATCAACATGACCTTTTCTATAACTGTCCCCCTTGAGAGTATCACTTAGTAACTAGAAACTACAGTAATAACATTCAGTCTCTGTAGAAAAGGGAGGTGGCTACAGTAAAGGACAATGACCCACCAGCAAACTCGTCTACTCAAGAACAGATGAAGGTGACACCAGCGCTTTTATCACCACCTCTCAGTTCCCAGCTTCCTAACACAGTTCCTGGTGCAGGGATATGAATGTTGCTTCTGCCTGCTCTTCTCCTACTACTTCCTCAACAATATGCTGCATGATATTTTTAGGGTGGATGTGAATGAACTGTATCCATCCCACTCTGAATACCAGCATATGTTCAAGCTGCTTTTCACCAGGCACAGGCTGACTTTTGTGTGATACTGCAGTGTCTCTGCTTCTTGCGTTTCTTAGTTTTGAGGAGAGACATTTTCCCACGTGGTACATGAGATAAGCCCCTAGGCAGCAGCATAATTTTCTTTTGCTTTCATTTGATCCTTTTTAGGAAGTCCCCTGTGTAGATGAAGGTTTATGACTTATAGCTATGTCTGTAAGTAATCCCCTCTCTGCACATTGTGGCTTTTTAGGAGTGAAAAGAAGCCAGAAGACAGTGAATCCGCACAATAAATATTGTTTCCAAATCCTATACATTTCAAAGCACAAATCCACATCATTTAATGCTGGGAGCAACTTTGGCTGTGGAGTTTAGGTATTCAACCGAAAAAGAAGAGAAATTTCATTCCTGCATATTTCTGTCCCAACTAATTTTTGAAGGATGCTGAGTGATAGAGTGGACCATGATCTGGTCTGTTTCAAATTCTGGTCATCTTCCTGTCAGTCAAGCAGTGGACCCATGTTTTAGCATGTTAAGAGTATTTTTCACTATTCCCACCCCCCCATTAAATTTTCCTTGAGGAGCTTGAAGGTCCCTTTTTTATTAATTAGGTGTATTCTTTCATCTCTGTCACCACAAGTAGTCCACATGGATATTAGCCAAAAAGTTACAATGACAAAAATGCCTGTGCTGATGGCTTTGAGAAACAGCTTTGGAAATGATCCAACTCCTAGTTAATGTTAATCCAGATAAGGTTAATCAAGCCCATTAATGAGCACAGTGTTCATCACTCTTAGCATGTAAAGCAAGGACATGAAACATGAATGCCTTGTGAAGACTGTAAATGGTTTGCTGATAGAGGGCAGATATACAGTGGAGAATCAGCCTGAAAGGGAGCTCCAGCACTGGTCAGGGCTCTGATAGAAGATATATTACAGAAGCCAGCTAAAATTATTTTAAGATGCAGTTTGATTAATTATTCTGCTTTTACCAAAACTTCTGTGTCAGCAAATCACATCAGAAAGAACTGTTTGTGGTAAAGACAAAAAGGTTGATGTATATGTTAATCATGAATTGGGACTGTAATCCATTAAAAAAAAATCTATTTTAAATGTATTTATTCTTTTTAGTATTCTTTAATTGCATATATTACTAAATGATGGAAGAGGCATTTAGAAGATTTTACCAGAAGCATTCTGGAGGTTTTGATAACTTATTAAGGATGATTTCAATCTATTTTACTTCATATTATATGCACATTTTTCATCCTCCAATTGGGAAGGAGGGAAAATTCTCATTTTTATGTAATTTCCTAAAGGTCAGAAGAAAAGGTTATACTTCAGAAGATTAATCTCTCAGATGGGAAAAATATGAAAGAAAAGCAGAAGAGGATGTGACATATGGTTGCTTTTGCAATTATTTTATAATTTATTTATTCTGTTTTCCTATGAGAGAATGTTGTTCTTTTAAAACACCAGCAACCTTAGAAATCAGCATCAGTTAACCACAAAAAATAGACTGTGGCAGAGTAAGCCTTTCTAGTACATGATGATTCATCTCCTGTATGACCCCTCAAATGACTGGTTTGTTTATTAATTTCTTGCCATTGCTGCTGAATGTGAAGAGGCATAAAGGCAGAAGATAATTCTGTGAAAAAAAGGAGATGACCAAAGCTTAAATTTTGTGATTTATTTTATATGTTTTACTTTTGTAACAAGTGAGCATGAGTTCCTTAGGACTGTTTTCTCAAAGGTGATATAAGACCACCTTGGCTTCATCCAAGAAACTCTAGTGGCGAGCAACTGCTTTGTAAAATCTTTAATTTAGTCTCTCAGAAATATTAATAAAGCTGGTAGCTACAATGGTATTTTTGGTGGTACTTTGGTGGTTTTCCTGAGGGAAAAGTTTTTTTATTTACTAATGCAAACTCTGTATCCACAGCTATTTTATTATTTAAGAGTTGATTTCAATTATAGTAACCTCAAAACATTTTTAAACAAAGTAGAACAAACCTTTACTCTCTTATGAAAGGAAGGAAAACCTGTCAATATTTTTCAGAACAGAGTTATGATTTCAGGCAAATATTAATATTGTTGCTTTAACTAGAAAATATATCACTTCCTACATTTTTCTGTTTTATTTGGTAGTATATTTGTAACTTTGTAAGCGTAAGGTGTAAGTTCATATTAGGTCATTCTAAAAACTGGGAGCAGCCAACCATCAAACAGATTATAATGTGGTCTATATCACTGAGAAAAACTCATGATTTCTTCCAGTACACTATAGCCTACAAAGAACTGTCCAAAAGGTTTTTTCAAACTAAATACTTAGTTGACACAACATGGAATTTCTGTAGTACATGATAATCTCTACCTTTTTGTTTTTAATTTGTATTCTGCTGATAGACACCTAGCCTGCTTGTTCAGTGAGACTATCAATACTGTAGTGGGTCTGGCTGAGCTACTTTTCCCCATCCAGCCCTCACGCTGCAGTACTGGGAGCTGGAGGTTGTTGATAACACACCCGTGTTGTGGCTGCCAGTGCTCACACGGCACCAGAGGCTGGGGGGGCAAGATGGGGGAGGGGATACAGCTGACCTGAGCTGATCAGTGGGATATTCCATACCATATGACGTCAGCTCAACTATAAAGGGAGAGGGCAGGAGGAGGATGTGGGGGCATTAGGCTTTGTCCTCCGAGCAACTGATACATGTTCTGGATCCCTGCATCCTGGACTCGGCCTGACATCGCCTGCGGATGGGAAGTAGAAAATAACATCTTTATCTATCATAACCCATGGCTCTTTTCATCTTATTCTCTCCCTGTGTGCCATGCTGATGGGGGGAAGTGATAGAAGGGCTTGGTGGACACCTGGTGCCCAGCCAGGGTAAACCCACCACAGTGTCATAGCAACTAAAAATGTCAGAAGCCAACCAACACATAATGAAAAAAAATCTGCACAGTTTATCTAGTAGGTAGCTATTGCTTGACCTTTTCAACCCAGACCTTAGCTCTTAGAAGTGAGTGGAAAAGCTTGCTGATGATCCTACCACATAAACAGAATTTATGAATCTTTTCTATGCAAGAATTAATGAATATTTGGTAAAAAAGAAAGCTTTCCAGTCCTAGCCACTTTTTGCTGACAGGTACTTCAAGGGAAAATGAACATAGTTAAAATACCAATCTCAAGGTCCTGTACAAACACAGTTCTGATTAGGAAGACAGAGATAATAATAGAATCGTAGAATAATTTGGATTGGAAGGGACCTTTAAAGGTCATCTAGTCATCCCCCCTGCAATAAGCAGGAACATCTTCAGCTCGATCTGGTTGCTCAGGCCCCCATCCAACTTCACTTTGAATGATGACGGAGTTGGAGCTTCTACCATCTCTCTGAGCATCCTGTTCCAGGGTTTCACCACCCTCATTGTAAAAAATGTCTTCCTTCTATCTATTCTAAATCTATGCTCTTTCTGTTTAAAACCATCATCCCTTGTCCTGTTGAGATATTCAATATATAATTGAGACTTTCTAGTTTGAAAATCTGAAAGTTTTTCTGCTGAGTAGGGCAAAGGTAAAACAGCAACCCAGTGTTAATGCAATAATTCAATAACAATTTATGTCTGTAAAGTAGTACAGAACAATTCTGTTAATTCAGTTAGTGTGGGAGATGGAAAAGAGTCTTTATAATTATATTTTCCTTGTTAGATAGTTATTTAGCAACAACTGTTTTTCACAATAAAAATACATGAATCGGTTACACCTAACATTCAGAATTTGAGAACATACCTAATGTTACTTTGGAAGATGGCATTATCTACAAGTACAAAGGCAGATACTGAAGTAAAAAAGATAGTAAGTGCAGAAAAACAATGGCTTCATCATTTCCTTGCTGGAATATTTAGATCTAATTCAGAAGCCATATGGGAAAAGAGCCACTAACTGCAATGAAGTAAATTCAACCACAGGAGAAAGTTCTGACTTAATTGACAGCTCTGGTCACACCAGTGACTCAGCAGGGCTTCAGATCACAGGTCAGTTGGCCGGTTAAAGGCAAGACAGTTCTAGTAAATCTTCAGATCATCCACTGAATGAACAGGGCAAAGGTGGGACATTGGAGACAAGACATTGACGTCCTGCTGAAGATGAGGACACTGATGACTAGTAACTTCCAAAAGCAATTCTTTTTGCAAATTAGTCTCTTAATGGATGTTATACTTCACACAACAAGCAGTGGGCTTCTGGCCTTCTCTTTCTCTACGCTCTGCATTTTCAGAAATGCCAAACTGACTAGAGAACCCGATTTATTTTTACACTTTTTAGAGGTTACTTGTTATCAGAGCAGCCCAGCTCTCATACCATTTTCAGAAAGTTCAGCTCAAAACTCTAACTTTGCACCTTTAGATATATTTCAAAGGGTCAGTTCTTCACTTTTTTCCTCCTATAGATAATCCCCATGCATGTATTTCTTTTTCTATTGAGCATAATGGAACAAACTACAGCATGAAGAAGTTACGAACAAGATTAAAGATTATAGCATAATGCCAAGTGACTTCCATCAAAACGATTAGAAGAACCCCACTGTGGCCTTGTAACACTGAAAGGCACAACAAAGTAGAACAATTTTAAAATAGTAATTCAGCCCTTGACCTTTATAACATTACTCTTCTTTCCATTTCCTGTTTCAATTGCCTTTCAGACTTGCCTTTCAAACTGCAAATTATTGTTACTATGTAAAGTATTCGCTGTGGGATTGTATAAAATTTTGCACAATGGTTCACAGATGAAATATGTGAATATACGTAATGTGGTAGACATGCAGAAAGCCTGTGCTTCCCTACAATGTAGGCATGTGCTGTAAAAATCTATATAGGCAAGACTCTCATGCACTGGCTGAATGGGTTGCTCAAATGTGCAGAATGTCTGATGGACTCTTAAGATGTTCAGGTATTAGATGGTTATTTGATACTTACATAGTATGCTAAATATGTTCTTATCATGCTTTATCTACTGCACAGGAGCAGACCACCACACAAAACACGTGATGCTTCTTTGCTGTGATGAACTCACCACACATGCTCATAAGCCTGCACAGAATCAAGAAATATGCCCAGGGTTGCATTATTTGGAAATCCTGGACAAACCTACAAAATCCTAGAATTATTAATAGAAAAATGTTCCATAGGAAAGATTCCTACAGAAATCCGTGTGTACAATGGCTTTGTCAATGGGAGACCTGGTCGGCTGGGATCTACAACTATACTCAAACTGAAAAAGAAATATTGGCAGCATATGAAGGAGTTCAAGATGCTTCAGAAATGACTGGTACTGAAGCACAGCTCCTCCTGGCACCACAATTACCAGTACAAGGCTGGATGTTCCAAGGGTAAGTTTTCTTCCACTCATCATGCCATTGATGCTACAAGGAGTAAATTATAGACTGCATTATTCACATAAAGAGCTCAAACAGAGAATATCAATCATCCAGGAATCTTAGACTTGATCACGGATTGTCCAGAAGGTAAAGATTTTGGAATGAACAGAACAGGTGGTGACACATGCTGAAGAAACCCCATAAAGTTGAAACCATATAATAAATTAGCAGATAATGGTAAGAAATATGCTCTGTTTACTGATGGATCTTGCTGTCTTGTAGGAAATCATCATTAGCGGAAAGCTGCTGCGTTGAGTCCCACACGACAAGTCACAGAAGCAGGTGAGAGATAAGGTCAATTTGCAGAGGTGAAAGTCATCCAGCTGGTTTAGACATTGCTGAGTGAGAAAAGTGGCCAGTGCTCTATCTCTACACTGACTCATGGATGACAGCAAATGCCTTGTGGGGATGGTCAAAACCGCAGAAGCAAAATAACTGGCAGTGTAGAGGTAAACCCATTTGGGTTGCCGCACTGTGGCAAGACATTGCTGCTTGGCTAGAGAAACTAGTTGTAAAAGTATGTCATTTGGTTGCTCAGGTACCTAAAAGTCGAGCCACTGAGGGACATCAAAACAAACAGCAAGTGGATCAGGCTGCTAAAGGGTTCCAGACAGATTTAGATTGGGAAAATAAAGGTGAACTATTTTTAACTTGGTAGGCTCATGATACTTTCAGAACATCAGAGACAAGATGTAACATACAGATGGGCTCATGACTGTGGGGTGGATTTAACTATGGATGCTATTGTGCAGGTTATCCATGACTGTGAAACGTGGGCCACAACCAAACAAGTTAAATGGTTAAAACCTTTGTGGTATGGAAGATGATGGCCCAGGTATAAGCATGGGAAGGCCTGGCAGATTGATTATATCACACTCCCTCAAACCTGCCAGGGTAGGTGCCATGTGCTTATGATGGTGGAAGCAACCACTGGATGGCTGGAAACATATTCTATACTGCACACCACTGCCCGGAATACCATACTGGGCCTTGAAAAGTGGATCTTGTGGTGACATGGTACTCCAGAAAGAATTGAGTCTGACAGTAGAACTCCTTTCAAAAATGATCTCATAGTCAACTGGGCCAGAGAACATGGTATTGAGTGGGTGTATCACATCCCCTACCATGGACCAGACTCTGGCAAAACTGAACAATACAATGGACTGTTAAAAACTGCTCTGAAAGCAGTGTGTGTAACCTTTAAAAAAATGGGACAAGCATTTAGCACAAGCCACCTGGTTAGTTAGCACCAGAGGATCCATCAGTCAAGCTGGTCCTGCTTAATCAGACCCTTTACACACAGTAGAAGGGTATAAGGTCCCGTGGTGTATGAAAGGAATCTGTTGGGGAAAACTGTGTGTGATTTCCTGCTTCAGGCAAAGGCAAACCCATTCTTGGGATTGCTTTTGCTCAAGGAGCTGGAAGTACTTGGTGATGAGGAAAGATGGTGAAGTGTGATGTGTACCTCGAGAAAATGTAACTCTGGGTGAGAATACCCAATTTAAAGCTGTATATTAATTGCATAGTATTAACAGTGTTCAGTAAGTGTCTTTCAGGATAACATTGTGGTGATGACAGGAGCCAGATTCATTGAGTAACATCCAGTTCATGCTGAGATGAACCTGTAACCTGTGGACACGAACTATGATGAATCCCATGACATCTTTCCTGCCCTGAGAGACTGCTACGAAAGATGGAGAACAACAGTCCTGAATTTAACGAACTTTCCTATAGAGAGAAATGATAACCTAGTGATGGGTATGATGTAAATGGTATGGAATAAGTGGTGGAATGTCCTGGTTTGAGTGAGAACAGGACAATTCTCTTCAGTGATTTTACTTTTCAGCTCAGCTCTCTTAACTAACTGCACTATCTGAAGTTAGCAGCCTGTTCTCACAGACAGTGTCTGCTTCCAGCAGTGCTAACACCCCATGTTTAGAGTTACTACCAAGGGTTGGTGTGCAGACCCAGGTCTGCTGGATCTTGTGTACCATGCTGAGGGGTGCAGAAAGTAAATGGCCACACCTGTAGGGAGGAGCGAACAGGACAGGTGACCCTAAACTGACCAGCGAGGGATTCCATCCCATGTGCATCATATTTGGTATAAAGCTGAGGGGTCAGGAGGTTCAAGTTCAGCTTCTTCCTCGCTTCTTCAATGGCTGGCATCCAAGGAGGACTCTGACCATTCTGCCTTCAACCCTGGTCTCTGTGTTCCTGAATCTAGTACCAGAATCCAGCTTCTGAACCCAGTTCCCATCTGCCACTGAGCCCAGTCTGGGACTTCCCCAGTGCCTGTTCCACAGCATCAGTGGTGATGGTGGTAAGATTGCCATCAGGAAAGTTGAGTTCAGTACTGGTTTTGTGTATATTATTATTATTTTCATTAAAGCTGTTCTAGTTTCCTTTTCTAATCGCTAAGTCTCTCTCCCTTATTCCCTTTCCCTTCCCCTTTGGGGAGGGAAAGGGGTTAACAGAGAGCAACTGTTATAGGTCTAGTGGATGGCCCTGATCCTAAACCTTGATACCTGCTTAGTAGTATACTGAATAGTAGTTGCTGTAGGCCATGATAGAAGCACTTCACTTTTAAAGTCCGAGCTCTGTCAGATTGTCAAATGCAACAACAGATGAAAACACAATAGATAGAACCTTGGATATGCCAATTATCATCTTTAAATGTTATGTCTGCATCAGAGTGTGAGAGCTAGGCACTAATTTTCAATACATAAGTACATTATATGGAGAACCTTTATTGCATGATTAGCCAGCCACAGCATGAATGCTGGTCATTTCTTTGTGATGCCTCCCGAATTAGACATCGAATTCCAGCCAAACGTTTTTTTATTAGTGAGTAACAAAACTTTGTTACTTTATTCACACGAATAGTGGTAAGAGTGTTATTTGCCTGAAAATTACAGGGTTTTTTCAGCTCCAAAACCACTTTCAAGAACACACATCAGAAAGATTACAAGGGGAAACTGCTCTGCCACTCGCCATCATTTTTGAAATATCATGGAGAATGGGAGAGGTGCCTGAGGACTGAAGGAAAGCCAATGTCACTCCAGTCTTTAAAAAGGGCAAGAAAGAACATTCTGGAAACTACAAACCAGTCAGCCTCACCTCCATCCCTGGAAACGTGATGGAGCAGCCCATTCTGGAGGTTATCTCTAACCACATGGTAGAAAAGCAGGTTATCCCCTTTAGTAAAGTGGTGTCATGTTTGACTAATCTTATGGCCTTCTACGATGGTGTGACTGAATGGGTGGATGCAGGGATGGCAGTGGGTGTTGTCTACCTTGACTTTAGCAAGGCTCTTGACAGAGTCTCCCATAACAACCTTGTGGGAAAGCCTTCCCCTCTCCCCTCTCCCATCCTCCCTTCTCTTCTCCCCTCTCTCATCCTCCCCCTTCTTCCTGCTCCCTCCCCCTCCTCTTCTCCCTCTCCTCTTCCTCCCGCTCCCTCCCCCTCCTTTTCTCCATCTCCTCTTCCTCCCCCTCTTCTTTCTCCCCCTCCTCCCCTCTCTCTCCCCCCTCTCCCGCTCCCCTCCTCCCCTCCTCCCCTCCTCTTCTCCCTCACCGTCTCCTCTCCTCCCCTCTTCCTCTCCCTCTCCTCTCCTCACCCTGACTGCCAGGACTTTTCAAGTAGCACAGAGAGTGGCTGGTCAACTACACCAAACAATTCCCTCAGGACTCTGGGATGCATCTCATCTGTTCCCATAGACTTGTGTATGAGCACAGTTAGATTCCTGGAGAAGATGTCAATGCCTGGAACCATCTTGAGGAAGGTTGCCAATCACCTCGAAACTCTTTAGCCACTGCTCACCGTATCATTCTTGAGATTAGCTCATCTGAAGTGGAGACTCACAAGAAAACAGCCGTACAGAAACAGCTGCTTTCATGATCCCCGTTCTGCAGTGCTGTCTGCATTATGTCAAAGTTGCCAGGCTGGTGGTATCTTCCGCCTTTGGAAGCTTCTCCTTTCCTGTGGAGATGTAAAACCAGTGTGCAACTCTACATGCAAAACTGGTTCAGTACCTGGAAAAACTATGGAGAAGATCATGGTGCATGCTCCTGAAAGGCATTTAAAGAACAATGCAGTCATCAGGTACAGTCAATAGGGGCTCACAAAGGGTGAGTCCTGTTTCACTAATTAAATAGCCTCCTAGAATACAGTCACCCACCTAGTGAGTGAAGGGATGGTGGCAGATGTAGTTTTTTCTGGGCTTTAGAGAGGCTTTTGGTACTGTCCCTCACAGCATGCTTCTGAAAAAGTTGTCCAGTTGTGAGGTGAGCAGGATGAAGAACTGCCTGATGGACAGTTTTCTTCTGTGTTCGTCCAGTTTAGCTGGGTCTCCACGGAATGGCAAAAGACCACATCTCTGACACTAGTGAGGCTCAAAGATCAAGGCCTCGGTTTGAAGCAGGACGTGATCCTGAACTAAATGGTTGCAAATCTGTTTGTCGTGAACAATACCTGTCCATGTCCCCAGGGATTTTTTTAACTTGTACTCCTTTTTAGAAATGCCTGAGCTGTTTCCCTTGAAAAAGAAACAACAAAATGCAACAGCCTGAGAAGAGTGATATCCGTTCAGAGCAAAGTTCCGTCTGGCCCATACTCTGTCTCCAAAGTGGCCAGGCTCAAGTGTCTAAAGCAGAGCACGTGAGCAGCACAGGTCTACTTCTGTCAGGGCCATGGGGGTGCTCATGGCCTCAATGCCTGGGACCGGACTACCCTGGGACCCCGCTTACCCCATCTCCTGCCAAGGGCCCAAGGGGACAGACAGGTCTCAGTTCGGCCCAAGGCCTTTAGTCCCTGCCTGAGCCATGTGGGAGCTGTGCCCATCTCTGACCCTGTCTGCTGCTTGGGCCTGGGACCTGCACTGCACATGGACCCCTCCGACCCAGCTCACAGCTTGTCACGTGAAACTATATGTCCATAACCTGGCATCACTGCTCCATTCCATTCCATTCCATTCCATTCCATTCCATTCCATTCCATTCTCTTCTAATTTCCTGCACTCATGACCAGTCAAATAGTGGCGAGAGTGTTATTTGTCTGAAAAACTGCTGGGGCATTTTCTGCTCCCAAACCACTTTCAAGAACACAGATCAGAAAAATGACAAGCAGAAATGGTATTTCATTGCATTGCATTTATTTCAGTAGATCATTATATTTGATTTTCTAATTTTCTTCATCTGATTGTCTGTTCGTTTATATTGTTTTATATTCATTTCTATTTGAGACTAAGAGAGAATGAGAGATGCCGAGAGAGACGTCGAAAAAAAGAGAAAACGCAAGGGATGGAGGCGTCGTGAGGGGGAGGGAGGCTTCGCGAGGGGGAAGAAGGCGACGCGAGGGAAAGACAACGCGACGGATGGAGGTGTCGTGAGGAGGCAGAGGCATCGTGAGGAAGAGGGAGGCGATGTGAGGAAGAGGGAGGCGATGCTAGGAAGAGGGAGGCATCGCGAGGGGGAGGGAGGCATCGTGAGGGGGAAGGATGCGACACGATGGAAAGACGACGCCAGGGATGGAGGCATAGCGAGGTGGCGGAGGCGTCGTGAGGGAGAGAGAGGCGACGCGAGGGAGAGGGAGGCGACGTGATGAAGAGGGAGGCGTCGTGAGGGGGAGGGATGCGATGCGATGGAGAGGGAAAGACGACGCAAGGGATGGAGGCATCGTGAGGGGGAGGGAGGCATCGTGAGGGGGAGGGAGGCATCGTGAGGGAGAAGGATGCGACGCGAGGGAAAGATGACACAAGGGATGGAGGCGTCGCGGGGGGGTGAGACGACGCGAGGAAGAGGGAGGCGACGCGGGGAAGGGGGAGGCGACGCAAGGAAGGGGGAGGCGGGGCACGGAAGG
>WTSP01016831.1:57985-70283 GCA_025331215.1 Actenoides lindsayi
TGTGCTGATGGGGGTTAGGGGGAGTGATAGAAGGGCTTGGTGGGCACCTGGTGCCGTGCCAGGGTCAACCCACCACAAATACAAATTGAAAAATGCATCTATGACAGTGTGAGAACATGTGTTTTGAACACACTCAAAATGACAATAAGGTGATTTACATGCTAACATCAGAAATACTGAGCTGCAACTGCAAAGGAGAGAATGGAAAGCCAGCTACACAAAGTTCCTATGGCAGAGTTAAAGCCATTCACATGAGAATATGCTATTATATGGAAATAAAAAAAACAAAACCCATCCCAACATTGCTGAGTTATTTTACAAATTCATTAATGAGAGTAGAGATCTTAGAAAAAAAAGAAAAGGATTGACTCAGAAGTGGTCAAACTGAGGGACAAGAATTAGGGGATTACTCATAAATAGGAAATGCAGTATAAATCTGTACAAAGAGATATTAATTTTCTGTAAGAAATTTTCAACCTGTGGAACTCACTATGCTGAGATCCTGTTCAGATAAGACAAAAACTTACCAGCTTACTACTGAAAAAATGATGTAATGACAGATGCGACTTTAAGAATCATGAAATTAAACACTTGCAGTCACAACTATCAGCAAGAAAAATAGAAATTAGATGTTCCAAAACATTCGCCTACCCTTCCTGTGCTATAGCTGTCCACAATACATGTGGATGCAACTCTTTGGATGCCTTAAAGTGATGTGTCTAGGGCAATTAGTTCTGTAGATATCTAAATCAGTGGATAAGTCACTGGTTAGGTATGCCCTGCTCTCCCATATGATTGTAGATTAAGACAATGTTGGCATAATGTTAGCTGGTTTTCACCTGGATATCCCTCTTTTCCAGGTACTGATGCTGTTATATTCTTTTCAGCTTTTGTCAGTCTTTCTCACTATTCTTCTCGTATCTTGCATCTCTTTATCAATAATGAATAAACCAAAAATAAATGGGGTAAGTAAAGGTGGTAAGTTAGACAGATGTCTTCCACCTTCCTGCATTTAGATCTCCCAATACTGTGTCTCTCTGTGGAATGTAGGCTTCTCTCAGCACCTGATTATCAAGATGATTTTGGTCTTGACAGCAGACTGTTGGATACCCCAAAATACAATTGTATTTCAAGAAGCGACTAAGACCTCTGAGAATAGTTCTGGTATCATTCTCAAGCACAGTTATCTGGGAACATTATCTCAATTAATAAAAGGAATAATTACAGAGAGAGGTTACATTCTATTAATTCTATTAATGCAGTACAGTTGTGCTTGGACAGCCCTTCTTTATGGTCCTCCTTTACTTGGCTTTACAAGAAGAACCACATACAGATAAAATATGCCATCCTCTACTAAGGTTTTAACACTGGCAGGCCTTTATTATCCAAATCCCACCTCAAAAGATATTTACCCCACTTGTTTTATTCTTCTATACTTGTGAGAAGTGACTATCAAATAGATCCCATGCACACTTTTGAGATTAATATGTAAAGAATACATTCACTCCCAGGTAAGTTTCACTCAGTCTGAGAAAGTTAGACCCAAGAAGATAGGGTCTTTCTCTGCCCATTTAAATCAAATGATAAAATCTATAGTTAGGTGCTTGAAGCTGCAAAATCACACCTACTTTCCAAAAACTCCCCAGAAGTTCCCTTATTCAGCTTACATACATAACTTCAGAAATTTAGGTCATGGAAGTTCACAGAGAGATTCTTAAAGTAGCCCACAAAAATTAGGGGCAAATAATTCCATTGACTTCACTGAGATTTGTGATATTTTTTTCCTTTTATTTTTTTGGATAACCTCGAACTGAAGACACTTGTTCAGTCGTACAGATATGGTACACTTTGCCTTTCTAATCTCATCACCATTTAACTTCCCATCAACATAAAAGAAAATGGTTTATGTTTATAAGTGGAAGTTTCATCGGTGATCTGGAAAGCACATAGACTGGAGAATACACTCCCTGTGAATGAGCAGGCAGCAGCCCCTGTTACCCTCTTCTCGGAAAAAAGGGATCTGTCAACACTGTGGCTGCACTGCTTTGAGACATTGCATACTTCTCACATAGCTTCCTCAGCACCCTGAAGAAATTGCTCGACTTCAGGTCCATTTGAACAGGTTTTCTTCACTGTCATGAAATAAAACCTGCCTGCCAGCTCATGAAGAATGCGTTGCTTGGTAAGTAAAAGCCTACCATCAATTACAGATCCTAACACCATTGCTTCAGTCTGTTCTACTTGCTTTAGAAACTCAAAGGATTTCATGCAGCTGCAATTATTTCTCTGCAAAATCAATCACAAAATTTATTTTAGTCTTACTTTACTCCCTGGCATATTAGTTAAATTGTCATTGAGAAGATCTTTAGTGACTTTTTTTTTTCAGGTTGATATTGGCATGAGTTCATTTTTAGTTTTATTAAGACTGGGTAACGATAATCCTGATATAATTGTCGCTTATCTGGGGAGCTTCTGCCACTGTCTTAATACTTGTCACTTTGGATGCACAAAAAGGTCCAGTTTGAATTAATTTGATTTCTGTATGTCCAATAAGAGATCTCAGGACTTTGTTCTTGACTTATATCCTTTATTTTCTACATGATATTCGCCTCATAAAATTTCAATTACTTTACTTTTTAAAGTAAGAAATAGATTTCTTTTGAGGGTGCAGAATTTCTTGAGCTAAAATATGCATTAACACTAGCCTATGTTTCACTTCTGCTCTGGAAAGCTAACTTCTGCTCAGCTTTACTTTCCACTGACACAACCACATAGGATGAAGTCTGTAAAACTATGCCTCTTGGGAAATATGAATGAGTAAATGGTTTACAGGAAGTCAAGTCAATACCTCTTGTGCTCATGGAACTGTGCTAAATTCCAGTCTCAGCTCTCCCATTATGTTGGACTTGTCTTTTCTTTCTGTAGTTGTGATAACACACTAGAGAGTAGGGAGAGGTACTGAAAGATAAAAGAGCAGAAGACATAAAAACAGTTTATAACAGCAAAGATAAATTTTATTAAAACTGGATAATTTTCAAACAGAAAAAGTCAGGTTTTCTCAATGAGAGAATATAGTTGGTCTTAAAAAGCTCTTCATGCTTCCCTGCCACCTGCATCCCATAAGGTACCTTCCCCTTCCAAGTCTTGCTTGCTTTAAGTCACCACAAAGTTTTCCTCACAGATGACTTCAGAACTGGCCATACTATGGAATGGGTTCCAGTGTGATGGAATACATTGGTAAAAGTAAAAAAAAAAATGGTAAAAGTAAAAAATGCTGTAGCAGAACATCAGTGATAAAAAGACATTTCTTAACCTTCTACCTTGACTAGATGTAAGACAAGGATTCCAACCTCAGCCCATCAGAAAGAAAATTTTCTGGTTCCTCTTAAAATAATACACTTTGATAACATATTAATTAATTTGAAATCTACTAATTTCAACCACAGTGTCTTTGCTTTCACATGCTTTGTGTTAGCCTCGTGAAAGATCTGCATATTCCATATTTTCTCTACCAAATGGTGGATTCACTGTGCATATGCAATAAGACAAATTTGCAGAACTGTTATGACTTTCACAGATGCCATGGGCTTGAAGTATGTATAAGATAGAACTCCAGTGCAAGTCTTGTGCATCCAGTGTCCTCAATAAATAGATTTACAATGAATGTTTGGCATTCAACTAATGTAGAGAAAATCTGGTGTACAGAAGTGACAGATTTCCTTCCCACAGCCAGATTGATACATTCTTCTCATCTTTGTGTAAGGTGCATTAGGGAAAGGACATCAAGGATGAAGGTGGCATAAAAGAGATGCTGCTGTTCTTAAGGCACTTCCTTTGAGCTGTATTTAACAACCATTTCTGTGTTGCATCCAGAAAGAAGGTTGCCAGGCCAGGACAAGAGGTCACATGTACTGCTTCAGTGGATCGTGTGCAGGTGTTGGACCGTAGGCTCAGACTCTATCCTAATCTATCAGACAAAAAAGTCACCTAAAGCCATTGGCACATCTTTCTTTTTTTCCTGCTATTTTTGGATGAAACTTGATGGAAATGCTTCAATAGTAACAATGCCAGATGCAATAACAGAAGCAGTGATAATGGCCCATTTTTTTTCTCTTGAGAAAATTTCCAATTATTCAAAAGAAAGTGAAAATGAACCTCATGGCAGTAATAACTGAGATGTGCCACCATACCAACAACAACCCTGACAAGCAATCACTTTACATTACATTCAGTAAAATTCCAACCTACAGCAGCTTTCTGTTTTGACAGAAAAAAGCCATATAAATGACTACAGAAGTCAGAAGAAAACAGGATAAGATGGATAGATTTTTAGGAGTTCCCCAGTATTCTGTCAAACTGATATGAATACAACTAGCTGTATTATTCTGCAGATTCACTGCTACAGCTTGCATATTGTTACTTGCCAATGCAAACTCAGAGAGGTTTGAGTTCTCAGTTTAAGACACTGGCACCTCATCCCCATTAGTCTCTTCCAAACTGATTTCTAATTTTCATTGCCATGAAATGAGTACAACCATTTTTCTCAGTGGCATCCAAATCAAGGAAAATGCTTCATGCTAACCATGCTGCTCACCTTCTCTTTCAGTCAAAAGTTGTCCTAAATGACCATATGCAAATATTTTTAAATTATTCTTTCCAGAATAGTTTTTGATCCTTTAAAATAAATGGTTTTACAGATGACTAATTATAAATAAACATCTTATTTGTCTATGTCATGGTTTAAACCTGAACACCATGTGACTGCTCACTCACCCCACCTTTCCCGCCAAGGAATGGGAAGTTTTGTCTTGCTCTGGCAGGGTTTTGAACTCAATGATCTTCAGAGGTCCCTTCCAACCCCTAATATTCTGTGATTCTGTGAATTGAACACTGGGCTATGTTATTTTTTAAGTGGTATTTTTAACTGAGTTATAAAGAGACATCTGCAGCTGCAACATCTGTGTCTATGTCTCAGTGCATATTTGCCTGCAGGACTACTTCATGGGACAGTGTGGCTTATTCTGTCTGTGCGTTATGATTGTGTGGGAGTCATGGTGCTTTGCACTGGTTTTTAGAAAAGAATTTGAGCTCCCTAGGCTCTCAGTTCTTTTGTATCAAGCTTGTTATTCAAAGTTTGCAGCAATCTATCAGGTTTTTCATCAAGAAAATGGCTTTGACTAGCTTGTAAAAGCCTAACAAAATATTAGGAGGTTAGTATTTTTTTTTTTGTTTGAAATTATTTGCTATTTTTGTGAGTAGTTATGTGTACATGTACTTCTGTTTTCCTTTAGGGCTCAATAATACACTATTTGACAGGAGGAACGTGAGCTGTTGCTTAGTTACAATTGGTCGATTATGATACAGGATCATTTCTGTTCCATAGTTGGATATATATCCCCACAACCACCTCCCACTGAATCTAATATGAACATGAATCCACCTTTTAGTGAGATATGGTGTCAAAAGCCCCACTTGGGATCAGAAAGAAATGAAAGGGAAAGCAAATTAACTCATCCTTTTCTGAGTCTAGTAAGATTTAGTCAGCCTGAGAATACTTTGTACAAGGTACAGAAATAATTCAATATTTAGGGTGGGTTTTTATAAAGCATTGAAAAAAATTAATTTCAAAAGGGGTTGAAATTATGAAGGACCAGATCCATCCTGCTTAATTCTCTATCAGTGGATTGCTGTAGGGACTTAGGGAATAATGATCTCTTGGTGAAATAAAAGCATACTGTCCATATAAAACATCTAATTGCTGCTTAGTTTCTATGCATATTCGGGAAGGTAAAAAAATTATTGGTGGAGAGTGAGTGCAAAAAGCCCAGATGCTATGAAATTCAGATAATGAGTTATATATGACTTATTTAATTTTTAGTTTTCGTCTATGCCTATTCTTCAAACATAACAAAACTGCAGACAATGAAGGAAAGGTTGAGGGTTCAAAACATAAGCACAGAAATATTCACTTGGTTTTCTGTCATGAGTTGAGTGAAAATGAAATTCATTTCTCTTGATTTCAGTGATCTAAAAGACATACTCTGTAAGCAGGTGATCTAGCAAATCAGCAAAGTATGATAAGCACATTCCAAGGCAATTCATCCCACTCTTAAGATGTGCCCAGGACAGATGGGATGCATCATCCTCTGGTATACCCTTTTTACTCCACTAACTTTAGTGGGATCCTTGATGGCAAATTGGACATTTATCTTGGCTTAAATTAGATCAAGTGAATTCTACACTAGTTTACTAAACAATCATGGTGCAGAACTATATTTTCAAGCTGTGTATGTAAAAATAAATTAAATAAATTATGTTGTGATAGAAAAAGGTTGCAAATGTGGCAATCTATGTCTATAGTGCTGCAGGAGTTACAGTTGACAGCCTAAGATGGGGGAAATAAGACTTTTTTTCTCAGTTCCTATCATTTTCCCTAGGAAATAGAGCCCGTCATAAAAGCTTTCCCAGAGACATTAGTAAGAAATATGAGAGTTAGAAATCTTTCCCATTTAAGTTTCTTCATTTCCTTAGTAAGATCAGAAAGATTTTAAAGTGAATGTACTAACAGCAAATCTCATTTGTCCATTTTTTTGGTTGGAAAGGATAATGTTTTACTCAGGATATTAGGAGGGATCACACTATCTCTAACAGTGTGGATATAATAATTAATAAATAATTTAATAATTTTTAGTTCAGGCATGACTGTATTAACACCAGGAAATTTTCTAAGTTGAAACTGCAAAAGGGAAATGAATAGTATTACCTGTACATTCAATGAAGAAATTAAGTAAATTGGGATTAAGCACACATCTACATAGGAAAGATGGTGACATTTTATTACATGGGAAATAACACTCATAATCCATTTATATTTATACTTTATTTTCAAGTCTGTTACTCTGAAGATATTATACAAGAACAGTAGAACTGAGTAGCAACTACTAGAGATTTTTCTCATAGAGCTACAATAAAAGAAATTCAGAAAACTTGAAGAAAGCACATCTTTAGGCAGAGACTGATTCAATGGTCCTAGTTTAGTTGAAAAAGTTTTCACTGTTGCTACTTGTGCTGTGTTGCTTGATGAATAAAACAGCCTCATCTCCATCTCACTCAGTGAATATTAATTTCATAAAAAAATATTTTAAAACCTCTCATAAAGAGATATTTTACAAAATAGTATGTTCATCTTTTTCCCTCACGTTATAAGACCAATCCTATTTTCATGAAATAAAAGTATTTTTTCCAGAATGATAACAATAAAACTAAAGAAAAGATGGCAGGGCCCTACAAAGATTGGCATTTTGTGTTAAACCATGTGAGAGAAGAGACTGGCGGGAGAATAGATGCAGACTTTGGCATTTCCAAGTACTGACACACGCAAAATATCCCTTCTGCTCAGTTAATCATATTTTGCTAGATGAACGTATTATTCTTCCAAGGAAAGAATGCAAATAACATATGCCAAGGAGAAGGCTGAAATGCTTACTAAGATTTTTTTTTGTGCTTTTTTTTCTCACTCTGTTTATATATAAGGACACACAGCATAAAATACTGGCAGAACACTGTGGAACAATTCCTTAGAAAGATAAAAAGAGAAGGGTGTGGTCATGATAATGCACCTCAAGATACCATTGGCCCTGTTGGCCACAATGGCACATTGCTGTC
Source organism: Actenoides lindsayi (assembly GCA_025331215.1). Taxonomy (NCBI): domain Eukaryota; kingdom Metazoa; phylum Chordata; class Aves; order Coraciiformes; family Alcedinidae; genus Actenoides; species Actenoides lindsayi. The sequence goes on from WTSP01016831.1 coordinate 65,651, forward strand.
CCATGGATAACTTACTGTCTACTAGGATCTCAAGGTCTTTCACCATGTGGCTGCTTTCCAGCAGGACGACACCTCATCTGTACTGGTGCCTGCTGATATTCCTCCCCAGATGTAGGACTCTACACTTGTCCTTATTGACCTTCCTGAGGTTCAACTTTGCCCAACTCTCTAGACTGTCTAGATTTCATTGGATAGCAACACAGCCTTCTGGTGTGTCAGCTATTCCTCCCAGTTGTGTATCATCAGTGAACTTGCTGAGTGTACACTCCATCCCCTCATCCAGGTTGTTGATGAAGATATTGAACAAAACTGGACCTAGTACTGATTCCGGGAGAGCACCACTGGCCACAGGCCTCGAGCTTAACTCTGTGGCACTGATCACAACCCTCTGAACTCTGTTGTTGAGCCAGTTTTCAATCCACCTCGCAGTCCATTCATCTATCCCACATTTCTTTAGTTTTCCTACAATGATGTTATGGAAGACAGAATCAAATGCCTTACTGAGGTCAAGGTATATGACATCCACTGTTCTCCCTTCATCTACCCATTTAGTCATGCCTTCATAGAAGGATATCAGAGGAGTCAAACAAGATTTCCCTTTTGTAAATCCATGATAACCTTCTTTTTTTTCATGTGGTTAAAGATGATCTCCAGAATGAGATGCTCCATTACCTTTCCAGGGATTGAGGTGAGACTATAGTTTCCTAGGTCTTCCTTCTTTCCCTTTTTGAAGACTGGAGTGACATCAACTTTCTTCCATGATTTTTCAAAAATGATGGAAAGCGGCTCAGAAACAGCATCAGTCATCTCCCTCAGCACACGTGGGTGCACCCCGTGGGTTTGTGTGCTTTCAGTTTATCCAAGTGATGTCTAACCCAGTCCTCATTGACCAGTGGAGTGTCTTCCTCCCCTCCAGTTTTGCTCCCTTACTTCAAGTGACTGGGATTCCTGAGGGATGATATTAGGAGTAATGACTGAGGCAAAGCATAGGTGTAAATGCATCAGTATGAACAACATCAGATGAAGTATACTGTGTATCTATGATGAATGACTTTATTTCTCCTAAAATTCCACGTCAAGTGACTGTAATACAAGAAGGAGCTGTCTGAAGTAGTTCATTTATTGTCTTAGCATGTTCAGAAATGGGGAAAGATATTCAGTAGAATATTCAGTACTTATTTTTAAGAAAAAGAATAAAGAACTAGTGGTAGTGTTTGAGTTCTATTGGTTCCCTAGGACTAACAGAGTTCATGTGATTAGGCCCAGGATAATTATAAGACAGTAAATTTAAATGCAATCCTTTCTAATAGAGTAGATAGGTTTTGTGCATATCAAGGAAATAAGGAATTAGTAATATGAAGTGAGCATTTGCAATTACTATTACTCAAAGACAAGGTAAAACATGGCTGTTTCCATTATTATGCATGAAAAAAAAAAACTTGCTCTTTCCATTTTTATGCATGAGAAATTCCTCAGAAAAGACTAGGAACTGAGAGTACACAAAGAGCATAGGACTGATCTTTGTGAATTTGTTTCCATGTGAAAACTAAAGAAGATTGGATGGTAAAATGAACCAAAATCCGGAGTATCATATTATCATGGTTCATATTTAACATGGCAAATTCTTTCGAGCCTAGTCTTTTAAAAGTGACTGTGGGATTTCCTCACATTTTTCATTGGCAACATTGGTAACAATTGTGTGAACTGATATGAAGTCAAAAGAGACAATAAATAGTCATCAAATTACAGTCCTGTAAACCTCAATGTGTAATAGAAATGATAGAATATGAGATTAAATCAAGGCAAAGTGTATTACACAAAGATAGCTCTACTCAGATGCATTTCACATCAGCCTCATTTCTACATATGTATACCCAGATTTCATTCTTATTTATAATTTTGAGCTGATATATTTTTCTAAGTCTGAGCAATTTTGTAAAAATTTACAAGCATTTTGTGAAAAAAACTTTATGGCATAGATGTGGAAAATGCCCGAGTGTGGAGAAGAAAACTATGCTTCCACAGTCAATTAAGTTTTCCTCAGAAAATTAATGGTGATTTTAACATTCATCAATAATCAACATCCTGAAAAATCTACAACTTCTCACGTTTTCCTGAGCTTTTCTTTTTAGATCTAGAATATAAAATCAGACATGCTTCTCAGGATGAATCCAGATAATTCTGCGTCTCTGTGGACATTTCAATTGCTCAGATTACCATCTGAACTATTTAACTGTTTACTGATGGTATTTATCACCTTAATTGCTATTGAACAGTATATATACAGACTGTACTGAAGTATCAGCAAAGCACAGCAGAATGGATATGCTGCAGAACCGTTGTTAGTTTGACAGCTTGAGAATACTGTTACGATGCTGCTCAGGATATTTTTCGACCCAGCTGTATTAGCTTGCAGAAGGATTGTAACAGCAGTGTGATGTGGGTGATTTCAGAGACCACTGAGTTATATGGTCCTGACCTCCCACTTGCTTCTGACAACTCTGCATAGGACATCCAGCAAGTTTTGTTTCTCCCACTCGTTGTTAGGATCCATGACCATTAATTAGTCACTGACATGTATACATAGACAAAATCAGAAAGGACAGGCAGCTCACAAGAACAGCTTCTTGGGAAATCATGTATCTCGATGGACCCCTTGAATAAGACGAGGGAATGACTGTTCTAATTAGTCAGTGCTCATTGCTAGTGCTGAAATTCAGTTCTACAGCATGTAAAAAAGAGAAGATGAATGTACATCTGTGGTTGATATTTGATGAACAAATAGATGCAATCAAGCATACAAGGCCTTTATGCTTTCACATTTTTCACTAGAGCATTTCCTCTAGCAGAGTTTAATATAAATTCTTAATACCACTGCTTAATGCTGCTCTTCGATTACAATGTTGGAATTTTAGCACAGTTCCATACATTGACCCTTCCTCACAACATTTTTGCACATTATAATATCAAATTCTTGATGAACTATTGGAGAAGAAATGTAGTTAAAATTCCTCCACAGTGAAGTAATTGGTACTTACTATCCTTGTACAGGTAGAAATTTAAAAATAACCTTGATTACTCTTACCCCATCACCTCTGTTGAATGAGAGACAAAATGAGAGGGATTCCTTGACATCCCTTCTGGAATAACTTTTACTGTTGTGACTTGCCAATAAACGTTCATGAAATATGACTATGACAGCTTCACTCTTTCTGCTGTACAGATCAAGTATAGTCAAGATTTCCTTGATCAGTGGCTCAGAAAACTTCAAAGGATGATACATTTTGCAGAGTTCCTTTCAGATGAGTCTAACTTTCAGGAAGAAATGGTCTCCCACTACTGCATCCCTGATCATTACGAAGGGCAGCATAGGAGCCCTATAATTTCTTCCTATATGACACATGCACAGCCTTCCTTAAGGAAGCTCTGGAGCAAATTCTTCTGAAAAAAAATATAATCTGTGTTTGTGTTCTGTATCATGGTCATATTTGGTACAAAACTGACACTAATAACTGTGATACCATCCTAGTTTCAGTATACCTCCATCTGCAATTTTTAATGCAAATACAGTACTTTGGAAACAAGAGAAAAGACACATGTAAGAGATGTGAAAGGTGATGTGATTCATGGTAGGTTTCCAATGTCAGCCTCAGTTGCTGCAGAGGGTCTGAAAGGTAATGGGAAGAGGGAAAAATTAACCACAGTACCTTTGCTTCATATATTTCCTCAGACAGTCATGTTACAACAATGATGCAAATTTACAAGAAGTTAGATTGATTTCATTTTTTTCTGGGAAGATAAACAAAGAACTTTGTATGTGGTATCTGAACCTTCCTTGGGAAGAGGTTTGTTTACATGTCTCCTTTGCTACAGCTGAACTTTTGCAGAGCATTTCTGCTTATCCAACTCACTTCAGTATTTATCTCTTACAGACTCAGCTCCTATGTAGCTGTGCCTGCTAAAAAAGATTTGTTACAAGATTTCAACTTCTGCAAATGTCTGCAGCAAGCTTATACTAAGCAAAGAATACTTTATGTCTTCCCTTTCATCATTTTTATTTCTTACCTATTTAAAAGAAGGTTGTTTTTTTCAGATCTTTTGCTGAGCCATTGGTCTCTTCCTAACCTGATATTCTAATATGCATTTTTAATGCAATTTTTGATGTCTACTAATGTGTTTCGACGAAGTCTTCAGTGGCCATAGTGATAATATATCACTCGATTCCTTCCCTTTACAGATGATTCTTTTTAGATGGGTTATTGTGCTGCCTCAAGAATGGTTTCTACTGACTGATTATAGTGATATGCCTCAGTGTGACAAGGGGATTTAAATTGGTTAATCTGTCTATCTGTATAGCAGAACAGAACTAATTGCCTTCAGTTTGGAAATTCAAAATGCTTTTATTGCCTGTGAAAGCCACTGAAGCCAAAATATAGCTGGGGGGGGGGGGGGGGGGGGGTGGGTGGGGTGCCGCGGGGGGAGGGGTGACGCGACGTTAACCATTCCCTTTTCTCCCCTCCTCCCAAGCGTCTCCCTCCGGACGTCCTCCCGCCAGCTTGGAGCGACCCTTCCCCCCCAGTCCCCCACACCCGAGCAAATTTGGAGAGGGGGGGGGCCCGGGGCGGGGGCTCCA
>WTSP01016831.1:70383-109417 GCA_025331215.1 Actenoides lindsayi
TGAGAGGAGTGGGAAGAGTGGAGCGGGGACGGGGGGGGGGGGGGGGGGAGGGTGGGAGGGGAGGCGTGTGCAGACAGCAAATTATGGAAGTGAAATAGGAATTGAAGGTGCTCTGAAGCTTGCTATTTTAGTGGTTCTGTTTTGTAAATTATATTGATTGACTGAACAAGTGAAAGTAATGCAACCTTCCTCCTGAAGGTGAAACCCTGCAGTCTGTTTTCAAGCTGAGTGAAATGTGAAAGAAATAAAATGCTACCTCATAAACATCATGTCTGAAAATATATAGTCAGAAGTACTAAGATAAAGAAATAAAAGAATTTAGATTTGATGGGGAAATAGAACATTATTTTCTATTAAATTTGAAGGCACATATCTTGAACCCTGCCAACCATATCGTGGGCTGCATCAAAACAAGTGTAACCGGAAGGTCAAGGGAGGAGATTCTCCCCTCTACTCTACTCTTGTGAGACCCCACCTGGAGTATGGTGTTCAGCTCTGGGGGGCCCAGCATAAGAAAGACATGGACTGGTCCAGAGGAGGGCCACAAAGATGATCGGAGGGCCACAAATATGATCAGAGGGCTGGAGCACTTCTGCGAAGAGAGGTTGTGAGAGTTGGGGTTGTTCAGCCTGGAGAAAAGAAGTCTCTTGGGAGACCTTATAGCGGCCTTCCAGTACCTAAAGGGGACCTACAACAAACGTGGGGAGGAACTTTTTAGCAAGGTATGTAGTGATAGGACTAGGGGTAACAGCTTTAAACTGAAAGAAAGTAGATTTAGATTAGAGATAAGAAGAAGGTCTTCACTGTGACAGTGGTGAGGCACTGGAACAGGCTGCCCAGAGAGATTGTGGATGCCTCCTCCCTGGAAGTCTTCAAGGCCAGGTTGGTTAGGGCTTTAAACAACCTGGTCTGGTGGAAGGTATCCTTGCCCATGGCAGCATGGTTGTAACTAGATGATCTTCAAGGTCCCTTCCAACTCAAACCATTCTATGATTCTGTGAGGTTAAAACTAAATACTGGAGTTGTATCAGCCACTGAATGTGATCTTGTGACTTTTCAGGAATGACATAATTACTGGCTTTTTCAAAGTACCAAGATTTTTCGTACATGGTTGAAGATGTTCAATAAAATCTTAATGCATGGAGTAAATGTACTATGTTTGTCAGAAAATACCAAGCAATAGTATATTCCAGTAGCTGTAATAGAGTATTCTAAGGAAGGATTAAATATGTTTAGATCTGTCAACATCTGTGTTTACACTGCTCAAATTTGATTTCTTCAGAACTCTCTTCTGAAGTATTTTTCATGGAGTTAGGGAGAGAGATCCCCACAGAAGGACCTGTTGAATATGAGAGTTCCTCATCTGCCTGCATTGAAGATGCGGTACCCAGACTCGGTACAGCAACTTAGGTGTTTCATTTATTTCCATGCCTAGTTGTCTGTGCCTGGTTTTCCCAGAATCCTCCTAGCTATGGCTGCCTATGTGATATTGTATATACCATCTGCAAGGTTAGTGCAATAGTATAGCATAATACCTACACCTTTATGGGACTATCAGATTCTTTTCTGCTTGTACCTTATATATCCATGTTATATCTCTTCTCCTTTCTTATCTTTCTGAAGTGTATTTTCTCTGTACAGCATGGGAAACCACCAAGCATTTTCATGATACAGGAAGAGAATATGCTTGTAGAATTCTCTGAAAATCTTTCTGTTTACACTTCTCTTGTCAGTCTGCACAGTTCTATTTTCCATTGAGGAATATCTGTTAGCCACATATGATTGCCTTAGATATGCTGGGGAATTTAAAATTGTTCTAGCTGCCTATGATCAGTGTTTCAGATTGCTGAAGTAAAAGGCAGTAAGATGCCTTTAAATAGCTTACATTCAAAGTGAACAATCCGTATCACCAATGAAATGAAAAGTAATTGATGACACTTATTGGTGTACATGGAAAGGTTTTAATGGGGAAGAGAGGAAGCTGTAGGGGTGATGTCTTGAAGGAGGTCAACTTCCTCAGCTGGCCAGCTCTCCAGCCATTCAGCTGCAAGGGACTTGATGCAGGCCAAAGCTGAGCCCAGTCAAGTTCATGTGGCCTCTGTGAAAACTTATTTAAGAAAGGACAAGAAACAGCAGATAGAGGGAAGAGAAGGGGGGGGGAAAGAGTGAGAAACAACAAAGGGAACACCAAGATCAGAGAAGAAAGTGCTTCTGGAGGTGGAGCGGATATTCCCTGCAGCCCATGGAGCTGCAGATTTCTTGCAGGGCTGAAAGTCTGTGAAGAGCCCATGCCAGAGCAGGAGAAGAGAAGCCACTATGCAATGACCATAACCTGTCCTTCATCCCTTCTGTGCCATCTGCAGTGGGGACAGAGGAGTCTGGAGTAAAGGAATGAAACTGGGCCTGGCAGAGGGGAGAAAGAAAAGGTGTTCCTTTAATGTTTGTCTTTTTGTTTCTCACTACCTGAATCTAATTTAGTTAGCAGTAAATTAAGTATATTTTCCCCAAGTCTGGGTTGCCAGTGACAGCTAAGCACTCTCCCTATCTATGTCTTAATCCATGTGCTTTCTCCGTTCTGTTTTTTCCTAATGTCTCCCCCTGTTCTGCTAAGGAAGGAGAGTGAGTGAGCAGTTGGGTGGGAGTCTGATTCTTAGACGCACCACAGAAACATACAATTTGTATAAAGAGAGAATGAAAATTTGAAGGGTGCTCATTTCATATATGCTGGGATGAAGATGAGGAAAAAAGGAAATATAGAAAGTTTGAATTATTTAATTTCACATTATCTTATTTTGATAATTAAAAATATCAAATAAAACCAAAAGAAAACTAAAAACCACAGGAATATTTAAAGGTATCAGAAGAATGTACTTTCCTAACAGCTCCAAATCAATTGTGGAACTCATTGCTATGAGTGCTAATGAGACTAAGACTAAAGCAGGTCTGTAAGAAAACTTAAGGATATGTATAGATGATGAGAATGTCCACATTTCAGCTGGATTAAGAGAAGTTCAGAAGAGGATGGCTGAAGTAATATAACCATCCCATGTCTCTATTCAAGACTAAGGAGACAGTCTGAGAGTACGTGTCTTCATGCCAGCCTCCTGCAAGATTTTTTGCACTTTCCTTTAAAGAAGTTTATACTGATGTCTTCATGTGACAGGTTAACATCTCTGCCAATGCTTTGGTTTGCTCTGCTTGTTCCTGTACTCCTAGTTGCTTGGCAAATAGTAAAGAATTCATTTGCAATAATAGGATTGAGTTCCAACTGGCTCACCAGGTTGATTAACTAATAAGGACAGTTATTCTTTAAGCAGCATAATGCAGTTATAAGTGTGAGACTTTGGAAAAGGGAGTCTGGAAAAGGAATTTGATAGAATTTGTCAGAAGCCTGTCACTGATGGTGACAGCTGCTTCACAGAATCAGAGCAAAGGATGGTTAAAAAAGCTCAAAAAAGATCTTTCTTATTCATTTGGGACCAAATCAGTCCATTGAGACACTCATCTGACCTGTTCCCTATATAGTCTTGTGTGTTTCACTACCTTTATCATGTTTAATGACAGCATCTCCCATAGTGTCCAAAAATCTAACCTAATTTCTTCATGTTCTGCCTTCAGTGAGTGAGAAGAAAAAATATTCAGCAGCCTCTATCTAATGGTGTTTCGGCTACTGCAAGTTATCTCAGGCCGTTCTTTTAAAAAAGAACAAAGGTCAGTCCCTTCAGCATTTTCTCATGGGTTCTGTCTTCTGTATCTGCTATTCTTGTGCTCCCCTGACCTTTTCCTGATTTGCCTGAATTTTATTTAAAATGTGTCCAGACTGAGCAGACTTTTTCAGGTGAGGTTCCTACCAGAGAAAAGTACAGTGGAAAAAATTGCCTCTTCCATTATATATATATAAAATACTCATTAATATTCCAAATTAAGCTAAGATATATCCATTGTTTTTGCAGTTCACAGCCCTGGTAGAACAGTGTGACAACATGAAGGACAGTCTCATCCACAGTGCAGTTTTTACATATTTAGAAAACAATTTTACATCTATTTCTTTTTAAAGACTGCTGCCTTGCCTCATCATGTTGGTCAGTAACACTTCAAAGGGTATTAGCTTTGTGTGTCTATATAAACCTACCATGGTTGACTTTCAGAATTTGATTTGAAAAATATATATTCAGATTTTTGACTGAAGGGTTTAGTTAGATGAAAATACTATTTATTAATATCCTAAGAAAATGTATTTATGAAAGGAAACATTAATTTAAAATATTCAGGATCCCTAAGCTTTCTCTATGTTTAAACAATTATGATACAACTTCAGTTAAGTATCTGCATCGAAACATGACCTCATTTGAAATTAAAAAAAAAACCAAAACAAACCAGCTAATTTTTAATCACTTTTTCTGGAAACAGAAAATTTCCTGTTTAATAAAATCTTACACTGTCTTCTGCACTTTTCTCTTTGTCTCACAGGGCTCAGAGGTGGGAAGATTTGAAATTTATGGTCCACAATGGTGATTTGTTATTATCTAGGTTAGAGTTCTTTCTTCTGTCTCTCACATCATCAGAAGCAGTGGTTGTTATAAACTCCAACAGTCAAAATGAAAAAAAGAGTCAAGAATTTTATGTATGTATCCAATACAATCACCGTATAATAAATGGTAATACATGTGATATATATGATACTGTTCTCTGCCCAGACACTGCTTACAAATTTAGTTAGGCTTTTTGATACCAGTGCATATAATGAGGAGACTATCCTTGAAGTTGTTGATGTAGTCTGGGAACTTTCAGTTAAGAATTGGCTGCTCTTGAAGGAGAAACACCCTGGAAAGCATATAAAAAAAAATGGACTTAGACATTATATTGTTTTTATGTAGATTTTACTGTCAGATAAACAATTAGTGCTCTCCTTAAGTGAACTGGCTTCATTATAATACTAAAAATCACACCCATAGTTCAAAAAGACCCTTGACCAAGTGAAGACCCTTCCCCTGAACATGTGTAGTAGTGGAAATATGGAGTCAGTAGTATTATAATTGTAAGTAAATTACTAAGCAATCATCGTAAACAGGGTGGGCTTATAAACTACTAACTTTGTAATAAACATAGCACAGGAAGTTTCATTTGATGTTCTAGATTTGTGGGAAACCACCAAGCACTCAGTCTTGCACAGCCCTGAAATAAATAAGCGACATCTCTCCTGAGTGTGCAAGAATTGGACTTATTGCATACTGGGCCACGAATCCACTTTTTTTGGACAGCAATACAATAGATGGATACATGTGAAAATATCAGGGGATGTTGTTTTTCAGACCATCAACACATCAACCATTTCACAACCATGAATCAAGAAAATTTTTCTGCCTTCCTGCAGATTCAAGCTGTAGTAGGAATATTTCTGTACAATTGTTTTCAGTCAACATCACCATGAGCCTGTAAAATGAAGAATGAAGGTTATTCTATCAATTACTGTAACAATTTAGCTTTCATGCTTATTTCTATTTTGAGATTGTCTTCCTATAGAAAGAAAGTTTTTATGATTATGCTGACTGTGTATATGTGTGTGTTCTATACAATTTCTAAACCTCTTAGCCAGTGTGAAAATACCACAGAACTCAGAATAGTTAATTTCCTACAATTTCTTGGAAACAGGTAGCCTGGAAGTAGACAGTGACCTTGTAAACACCACCTGGTAATGAAAAGGCTGCAGCATGAGCCAGGAAGATTACTGAAAGATCAAGTTACCAAATCAATAAGTAAATTGCCTTGATTCTTCCTCTGTGCTACAGTCTAGCTCCAGGTCTGCTGTTACCATGCATGGCAGCAGGAGTGAAAGGGATGCAAATGTTGTCCATGTCTAATGACACAGATCTCTTTTATAGCTCTGCAGCATCCTACATGTGTTTTGGTGAAGATTAGTGCAACATGAATTTGTGACTAGATTAAGACATACCTTTGAGCAGCCAGCCTCTTGCCTGTCTTTGGAAGATATAGATCATTTCTCATGAAAAGGATCCTGATGGCCTCATGTCCTACTGTGCTACTTAATGGATTGTCTGCTATGCTACATAGGAGAGCAGTGATTTCCTGCTATTCAGTCTACAGTAAATTAGGTAGTAATTAGCTTTACAAGGAACTTCCTGAATGAGTGATGTGAGAAGACAAAATGCTATACATTTTGAAGGGTTTATCCATTGTTCCTAACTTTAATAACCTCATATTAGATGTAAGTTTTCTCAGGTATGTTATTACAAAATTATGACTTTTTAATTTTTTTCATTTTTTTTATAAGTGAAGTTCTCTGTCCTGTTTCCCATTTTCAGTGAGAAAAAAATGTTAAATAATTTAAATGTTAAAGATGAGACAATAAGAGATGACACAAGAGTGATCACGTTATTAAATGTGAAGACAGGGCTTTATTTTTTCTGCAGTATGTTATATTGCTGCTTGTTTGGAAATGTCCTGGTCTTTGAAGTATCAGCTATAAAGATAAGATTAAAATGTCATTCAAATCAATCATTGAGGTAGTGACTCTTTTACTCTGGTGACTATAATGCATAATTTTTTAGAGGAAATATAACATGATTTGCAATCTTGAGGATGCAATACTGCAAGATAAAGGCAATTGGAAATAGCCAGAAAATTCTAAAGGTCTTTGAGACTCTAAGTGAAAACTAGTCACAGATTATAAACATTAAAGTTATAGAACATGTTAACAATATAACACATAGCTGAAAGGAGAAAGAATGACCTCACTTGATGAAAAATAAAAAAAAAAGGTAGGTCTTGAAGTAATGGAGAATCTATTTACAGAGGCACTGGTCTGGCTTGTATAACAAGGTGAAATTACTAATCAATTTCTTAGCATATTGGATTAATACTTCTGCATTATCAGTTAGATAAGGGCTATACCTTATGTTACAGACAATGCTTACAACATGTATCAGTGCTGTGAAACAAGGTAATATTTTATATGGAGAAACAGTACACAGATTAAACTATTTATCTTAATGCAACAGAGTCAGTGATACAGATGAGAAGAAACAAACAGATAATTCCTGACTCCAGCTTCTAGGCAGTAATTAGTAGGCAAGATGAATTCCCAGCTTAATAAAACTGTGATGAAATTATGTTGCACCTTTGTAATCACATTATTTCACTAATTGCCTAATGAAACTTCAAACCCAGGGAACCCCACTATCTGCAAGCATGACATATCTCATCTTCTGTCACCTTTAGATATACATACTATATTTTCCTATTAGTTCCATTGGAAATATAGGGAAGGCCTTTAGATAGGAAAGTGAGAAATTCCTATCTGTCAAAAGAGCTGCTATAGCAACAAAAAAGAATATGAAGCACATCAGATGGAGGAAAATGATCACATGAAAATATAAATAAAACTACATAGGTTGTGCATATTTCTGTGTTCATTAGTTATGTCCTCAGCAAGTTCCATGATAGGAATTGCCAGTGCAAGTTCTGTAATGATTTACATGAAAATTTAATATACTCGTAACAAGTACAATATAAGTCTATGCACAAGCAAAATACAAGGCTACGGCACAGACTCTCGTGTCCTGCAAGATGTAAAAAATCATACAGAGCCTCAAAATACAAATAAAAAACTGAAAAGAATTAGTCATCTTGGAGATTCTTGGTGGCTCATTTTTAGTTTCTAAATACTCTGAATTACCATATACAGTTGTTTCCTTTGGGAACAGCAGAAAAAAATTTCTAATTACAATGCTATGCTGCAACTCCTCTATGATAGTGTTAAGCATGTTCTTACTCCACCTTCTTTTTTTCACATTTTCAATTAGAGGACTTTTTTCTCCTTAGATAGGAATGGGAAGAATGTTTTCAATCTTTACATTGTTCATGGAAATAAAAAGAAAGAAAATTCCAGCAAGTTTTGTTCGCTCCGACAAAATATTACATTGCTACCTCCACTCCTTCACAATAAGACAACCTTAGTGTAATAGTATAGTAATGTACCACTTCTTTTCTTTCACATTTTGGGTCTGCTTGTGTGGCACAATGCAAAGAAATGTGGATAACTAAAGCAGCTTTAACAAGCTATCTCATGTTCTCACTTCGTTACTCATTCAAGGTGGATGGACATGCTACTACTGTTAATAAGGTTCAATCCATTTCTGATCATCAGCTGATGTATCAGAACTAGCCTGTATCAGGCTTTACATTATTATCTTGCTACAACAGAAACATATTCTTTCTTAATCCCATCAAAAATTGCTATTAATTGAATGTAGTCTAGCAAAAGTAATGCATTTCTTCCTATAGCTATAGTTATAACAGCAAAAATGTTAAGACATAGCATGGAAGTCCCTATGAGACTGTTACCTTGCATGTTGTCAAATACATTTGCCAGGATCAGGTAGCACTGTCGGCTATATCACATGCCTTTTGTGACCTGGCAGTATTTCCCTTTTCCATGGTTATAATTATGAAAGAAACGTTTATACATTTAATATCACCTTACCAATGACAATTTTTATATGTTCTGCTTCTTTAAGTTTTTCAAAGTAATTTCTTTCAAATGTCTGATTACTTTGAATAGATTAAAAATAAATGGCAAGTGGCAACAGAAATAATTTCTCAACCATGCCAGGTATTTTAATTATTTAAAAAGCTTCTCTCTGAAGAATTCCCTTCAGTAATGTACAGTGTTTATTTAGTCAGATCTTTCTGCTCCAAGATCTGTGAAAGGCAGAATTATGTATATAGCGTGTGTCACAGAAATTTCATCCTGGCACAGTAAGTAAAAATAAATAAATAATCTAATAAAAACTACTCCAGATTTTTTTATTCTGGAATATCTTTTTACTTCCTCAGCATTATGACAATGCCACCAGTTCTCATGGAAATACTGGTTATGCTTTTTTTTTTTTTATTCTTCCTCTCTTTGTGATGGTTTTATAGCAAATTGTATTATTATTCTTGTGAAGAAGGCACAGAATCTCTCTGAATATGGCTAGAGACAGTAAGTAATGCCTCTATCTATTCCCTTGGGCACAGTTAAAAAGAAATCCTGATTTAACATTCACAGAAACAAGACTCACCCACGAGAGAGTCCTACATGACCACCTTTCCCCAACATCTCCATAGTCATGTATGAGCATCAGCTTCCTCCCTTTGGGCTCCACAGCCGAGGGAGAGTGTCTTGCACAGCTCCCCATCCCACCAATAAAACCAAGGTGTCTCTGTTTAAGGCTCAGGGCAAGCCCACATGAAACACTCAGCAGGATTAGCCCCCTTTCCCCCTCCCTCCCAGGGGAGGATAAAACGAGGAATAAGGAAAAAGAAAAATATGCCTCACCAAAGATTGGAAGTTAAGACTGTAACAAGTTTAATGAATAACAGGAGAAAAACAGAAAAAGGAATGTTAAGGACAGAAGGACACAGTACTATGAACAAAACCTGTTCTGGGATGGCGATGGATTGTGCAGCAATGGAGTCAGGGCCAGCCCTGCTGAGATGCCGTCCCAGCTCCCAGAGCCTAGGAAGGAAGAGATACCCTGGACTCCCTGTCTCCTTCTTATATGGACTGTGGCAGGGGAGGGGAGGGAATAACAGCTGCTCTCTGACTCCTCAGGGTCCTTGGGTTGCCACATGTCCCACCCACTCACTCTATTCACCCTTAAAACACAACACAAGGATAGATCAAATCTTCAGGCTGAGAGAAGCTCCATTGCACTGTCTTCACTGATCAAAACCCCCTGTTTCAGCCCTCAGAGGTGTATGTCATACTGTTTCAAGTGCTTTAAATTTCTTCACAAATCAAAACTCAGAAGCTGCCCCTTAATACATCATCTGCATGTGTCAACCCTGAAGGGGCCCTAAGAGCCTCCAAAAGTTTCCTTTATTTGACATCGACTATCGTGCATAACAAAAAGATTACCTTTTCTGAAGCTTATAATTTGATTATCCTTCATTGACCTTTCCCTGAGGAGTAAAGATAATTAATTTTCAAGCTACAGTCCATGTGCAAATATATGTCAGAGCTTGATACCTCATGTCAGTACAAGCATTACAGGATCCATATTTAGAAATTATGCCACCAATGAAGACACCAAATTTTTGAAAAAAAATATTTCTGAGGAAACAGCTAAACAAGGAGAAAGGTTATGGGAAATTCTTCTGTAGTATTTTTCAAGAGAATGCTTCCAATTCAGCATGGGTTTAAAACACAGCCATTGAAGTACATCTCTGTATCCCATAAATGGTCAGACTGTCAAACTTGGGCACAAAACTTGTAAATAATGACTGAATGTATGGAAAATAATGGATCTTACTGGAGACTTTGTAACTGCTTTTGTCCATAATACACTGGGAACTCTCACATCTCCAGTTTCTGTCCATATTTTTTTTTTCTCCCCAGAAATGAGCTAAACAAATGTCTGAGGATAGGAACATGCCTGCTCAGCTGAGGTCTTGTGTTGCACCTTTGCTTTCCGTTTCACTGGACATCAAAGGAAGAAAGGAAAGGACAAGGGAAGAGTGGACTTTCAATACAAATAAAGGCTGCCATGCCTCGCCTTCAGATAGTTTTATACTAGTACTTCAAAGCCTACATATATGTTTATATAGAACTGATAGATTTGATCATGAATTCTTTCCTCTACTGAGTCTGAAAACAAAAGTCATATGGAGGGACTGTAATCAAATGAGGATTCAACATGGAAGGGAGTGGTTAATTTAATTTGCATCCAAGAGATTGCATATGAGCAAGGGGGTAGGTCTAGATGTTCCTCAGAGGTCCCTTCCAACCCCTACCACTGTGTGATGCCATGTTTTTATGATATTCTTAAATTTTCCATACAGATTGAAGGAATCTTGCATTAATATTACTCTGTCCTGAGTTTCAGCTTTCAGGTGTGGAAGTCCATCAGTATATCAGTTCTGAGAGAGAAAGCAGTAAGATCAGAGGATGAAAAACATAATTCAGTCTTTTATATTTCTCTTGAAAAGATGAAAATCACTGTGAGATTGTGAATGTACATGGTCAGCTTCAAGCATGATTTGCTTATTTTTTGTAAATTATCAGCAATGTATATTTTTAAATTGTGTAATGTTCTCCAAAGATCTCAGTGACTTTTGCACATTAACTGAGATTTTGGCATAAATTTCATTACACTTGAATCAGTAGAGATGGAAAAATTTTTTTTGACACATTCATCCAGCAATCTAGTAACAAAAGTAGGAAGCTAAGAGTGTGGACTCTTGCTTTCCCTTCTAGGGTATTTGAAATATAAGAAAAAATAAAATACAGTCTTACAAGAAAACTATGATCCTTTCTGTCCTCGAGAAGGACCAAAATTAATGAAAAGAGTCTTGCTTCTGTTTGTTTTGTATAGCAGTATCTGGTTTTATTTAGTCAAGACCGTAGGACAAGTGCATTCTGTTATGGAGATTGTCTTTGAGATTTTCAGTGGGGAGAACAGTAGTCCCCATTCCCCACCTACAAATCACACCTGGCAGTATTTCCTATTAAATGTAAAACAAATCCAGACTTCATTTAGAAGTCTCCTGACTCCTCCTGACTTTTGAGGTAGGATTTATTGGTATTCATCATTAACTTCAGTGGGACCCTATTTTGACACATTCCATCCACCAAAAGAAAGTTCAGCTGGATCACTGTGGCATAGTATACAAATGATCATTGCGTGTTAGTGTCTTTTTGCTCATCTTTCTTGAATAAACTTGTTCAGATGCCACAGCATTGCAGAGGTGTTTTGCTTATGAATCTGAGATCCTCAAGAAATACTGAGTTCTCTGAGCTCAAAAAGGTAATGTTAATTTTGGAATGAAGCAATAAAAATCTAAATACAACAATGTAACAGGTTAGTCACAATGCTTTGGGGATTTTTGCTTATTTTCTTTCATCAAAACTTAATGAAAACTTTTAATTACCAGGTTCAAGTTCCCTTGTCACAAATGGGACACCTACTTAGACATTATTTGACTGCAGGAAATTTGTGTCTCACTGAATGAACTCACTCATTAAATAATGCTGGATGTGAGTAAAATATTTTTTTCCCTTAGTTCTCAGGTACTCTACTAGGTTTTACATACTCAGTGTTTGACACCTAAATTCTGAAAGCTATAGAAAGAGATTTTTGTTGGGTTAGCTGTTTGGTTTTGACAGCAAGGTTTATATGAGTTTAAAATGTCAAAACTGAAAATACATTTTACTTCAGCCACAAGAAGAATGCTTTACAGTGCCTTATTTTTTTGCTTGATTATTAGTTACATTTCTTAAATTTACATTGTTTCACCGTACTTTCCTAGATTTCAGAATGAGAGAACATAGTATTAAGAATCCTATGTTCGATTTTATTTTTTTAATTAGTTAAAAATAATTAATTAAAGACAATCTGGCAAAATGAAGCTTCCTGCATCTAGCCTGCTTACCCTGACTGGCAGGAACATGGCCGTGTTACTGCTTCATGACTGGAACACAGATTTGGACATAATTGGCAGACTTTAGAGAGAAGCCCTTTCATGAACAAATACATTCCTGAAGTACATTCTCTAGAGACAGGCTATGAAAATACACAATGATTTTAAATGGCCATGAGAGAATTTCTGGACTAAAATTTTGTGAGAGTATTCACTAAACAAATACTGAATGTATTTTATGGCTTTTATTCTTGTGAATGATGCTTTGAAAAAGCAAAACCTTCTATTTGCATTGCCTGTGTATTTGGAATGGCTTTCAATTAACCAAATATTTAAGGATGTTATATGCATTAAAAAAGTACTGAAATACATAGTGAATAAATAAACTCCAGCATGATAAAGATTCAATGATGGTAAAAGTGTCAATTTCAAGGACAGTATTGACTAAACAGTTCTTTTTTTTACAAAAAAAAAAAAGCAGATTTATGCCATTGCATCATTCAAAATTGAGGAAACTCTTCTTAGTTACTATCACAGCAAGTTTGTTAAGTAACAGCTATCAAAGTTTTTAAGATTAGCACAGATTTAACAGATTGAAAATTTAGCAGACTAATTTTTCCAAGATTAAAGAATGTGTTCTCTACCACATGGTTAGAATGTTAAACCAGAAATCCTGCCTTATTTTTTTGACATCTTGTGTTTTGTGTCTAGTTTTAGTCTGAGAGCATTCAGTAACTAGTAAACAGAGCTACTGGAACAAGTCATTGGTCATCTGATTGGAATAATTATCATGAGATACAGCAGATTCTCCATCACTTGAAAGTTTTCAATCAAAATATTATTTTGTTCTAAAAGGTTCTTTCCTCAAATCACAGTCCTATGGCTCTGGTTATGCTTAAGTACCTGAGATTATCACAGTATTTCTAATCTTTTTTCTAGATTCCATGATAAATATTCCATAAACAAATGAACATGTCGTGAACCAATATGGCTTCACTTCTATACGAAAGTAACTTTGGGCTACAAACAAAATTAACTGGATTCTTCTAACAGTGTAAAATTAGCTGTTCATGAGTCAGCACTACTATTTTTCCTCACATGATATGAGAAGGTTTTAGTTTTCAGGCAAGTTTTATCAATAAATATTCAATCTAATATCATCAAAGGATAAGCTGGCATTTTATGTGATAAATTAGAGTAAATTTGACAATATTTATGTAAACATGACAGATTCATAGTAACAATACTGTTTTCAATATATCAGGACTTTAAAACCTTTTTTTCTGCTCTAGAATTAGAGAAATGGTCTGAACACAACAAACATCCAATTTCAAATGTCTCAAAACATTCATACTTCTAAAAAAAACAACCCATCTATTAAGTGTATCTTTTTTTTTTTTACCCCAAGTAATTATAAATTACCATCTGCATCTAGCTCAAAACCTCCACTACAGTACTGTCTTCAAAATTATTCAGAAAGTCAGAAGTTGAATCCTGAACTTATCTTTGAATAGAGGGGGAGCAACTGGCATCTCTTCCTGGGCATATTTATTTTTATTGTGGGTTCTATCATTCATTCATTCATTCATTCATTCATTCATTCATTCATTCATTCATTCATTCATCTGATCAATGGCCTTCAACATACCTGAGCCTATTCACCTCTATGCACTGATTACGTTAACACTTTGAAATATATGTTCCCTTTTTTATACTTGAGACAGGTAAACTATGCTGATCTACAGAATTGCATTTTATCTGAAATATTTCATCTCTATTCCTTGCTTAAGTTTCCTGGATTAAATAAGATTTGGAAAACATAAAACAATGTTACAAAAAAAAAAAAAATTAATAATTGAAACTAATTTCTTTAAAAATATTGACAATGAGAATCCAAAGAACAATTGATTTTACTTTTTGAGATATAGTTTACCTTTGTAATGTCAGAAATCCAAGAAGACTTGCCTCAGAGTGAAAGGAAATTGTTCCAGAGAGCCAAACAAGCTGGTAGCAGTACATGCATTCCCAAATGCCATTTCCTACCCTCCCTTCAAAGACATTTGAGAGACTGAGTGTACTCCTTTCCCTCTCCTTTATGATCAATATCATCAATCACACCAGCATGGAAACAAATTTAGAAATCCAAGTGTTTGAGCTGTCTCCCAGAAAATACCTAACATTTTTTTAATGAGTTGGCAGAAATGACTTGACAAAAATTGCTGGTTAACTTTAGGGCAGTAAAAGAGCAGGAGGTTTGTTAAGTATTCATGAATTCCATGTCCTTTTGGAATGGTGGAGCACAAAAATCTATCTCATGTGAAGGTGTGACATTTAAAAATATGTACTGTTAAAAGCCTGGAAAAATTCTTGCACTTTCTATGGCACCATTTAAGGCATTTATTAGTCAGTAGTAACAATCGTCTTCACTTTGTAAGGTAAAACTTCTAAGTTTTCCTAGATTTCATGATAAAAATTCCATTTAAAAATGAACACAACATAAAGTTACATAATTAGTTTCCTCTATTTTATTTTTAATTGGTAATCTAGTTTTCATTACTACGTAAATTATACATGGTGTCTGTATTATAATTGGAATATTAGGGAGTACTTGGCAGGAGATGGAAGAGGTGCTGAATGAGCTGAAATCAGCTGATTAGGAAATCTCAGTGAGTCTGGAAAATAGAAAGCTGAGTCATATCTTCAACAAACTCTCCCACTGTATGAAGGGGGGAATCATTTTGCCTAACTGTAGGTAGCTAAATGTCTGTTGTCTAGGTCTGAATTAATTATCCTCAACCCCATTCTGAAGTTGATGGAGAAAAAAAGGAATCTCTAAAATTCGTTCTGATGACCAGTTTCAAATACTCCTTTTAACAGGAACTTCTCTGTTTTCTTTTCAGTGACAATAGTATGAGACAAATTTATTCAGATTAGGCAGTGGCTCTCTAGATGAATCTTGCTCCACGTGTGCATTGCAGTTTACTAAAACATCACACAGTTCTCATGGCCAAGGTCAGAATGAAAAATGAGATATTTCAGTGTGTACCACTTCCTGCACTCTGACAAAAATGGCAGTAGGTATTTACATTACATGTAATGACATCCAATTTGTTATACCACCTGCCACTGAACCATTTTGAACTGTCTTTGTGTCATAAAGCTCCCAAGAGTCCAGAGAGGTTTAGCAACTTGTCACTTAATTAAAAAAAACACTAAAGAATTCAGATGTTCATGGAATTCTGCCCTGAGAAAACACTTTTCTGGCCTCTATACCCATATACTTTATACTATACCTGGGTCCCAGGGAGAAAAGCAGCAAGCATACAGTGACAGATGTCTGCCACAATTGATTATCAGGAAGTGTATAAAAATGAAAGGAAAAAATATATATATATATCCTGTTAATTGCTTTTGATACTCAGGACTCAAAATTATAGGTCAATCAGGAAGCATGAAGAATTGCCCTCATTTTATTTAGAACAGAACTACTTCAGTGATTTTACAGTTCAGTTCAGTTCTTCTAACAACTGCACCTTCTGAAGTTAGCAGCATTTTTTCACAGACAGTGTCAACATCTAGCAGTGATAATGCTCAATGTTTAGAGTTACCACCAAGGACTGGTATGTGGACCAAGGTCACGGCTCAATCTTGTGTATCACATTTGGAGTGCAGAAAGTCAAGGTCGAACCTGTAGGGAGGAGCAGACAAGACAGGTGACCCTAAACTGACCAATGAGGTATTCCATCCCATATACATCATATTCAGTATAAAGCTGAGGGATCATGATGGTCAAGCTCTCTTCTTCAATAGCTGGCATGTGAAGAGGACTCCATCTATTTTACCTCTGATCCCATTATGTGTGTTTCCATCCACAACTGAGTCCAGTCTAGAACTTCCTCAGAACCTGCTCCACAGAATCAGTGGTGACAGTGATGTAATTGCCACCAGAGGGGGTTGTGTTTGATATTTTTTAAGAAAATATATATTTGTATATTTTGCATTGTATTATTATTATTATCAAAGTCACTCTAGCTTTATTTTCTAATTAATAATTCTCTCTCCCTTATTTTCTTTGTCTTCCTTTTTTGGGAGGGAAAGGGGTTAACAGAGAGCCTGTGTCATAGGTCTAGCAGACTGTCTGACCCTAAACTTTGACAAGAATAGAGAAGTGGATACAGCAATGAAAGAAGAGATGTGACCAAGGTCTCAAATGTTCCAAGTGGCTAGGGAAGCTTGATCCAGGTCTATTCCTCACCCTGTTTTAATCAAGCGGCTACATATATCTTACATTTCAAAAGGTATAATATGAAGTGATACATTTAATACATTATTGTAGATACAATTAATACAATATTGTAGATAGCAAAATCTCTCAATGTATTCTCTGAATTTCTCATTTGTGAGGCAGGAAATGTTCCAGAATTTAGGGCTTTTCATGTTATATCATAGAATCATAGTATCATAGAATGGTAGGGGTTGGAAGGGACCTCTCAAGATCATCAAGTCCAACCCCCCTGCCAATGCAGGAACACCCAGGGCAGGCCACACAGGGACATGTCCCAGCAGGTCTTGAAAGTCTCCAGAGAAGGAGACTCCACAACCTCTCCGGTCAGCCTGTTCCAGTGCTCTGCACTCTCACAGTGAAAACGTTTTTTCCTCATGTTGAGATGGAACTTATTAGGAAACACTTCTTTCCAGAAAGGGTTGTCAGGCATTGGAATGGCCTGCCCAGGGAGGTGGTGAAGTCACCATCCTTGAAAGTGTTTAAGAGGCAGTTAGATGTTGTGCTCAGGGACATGGTTTAGTGGTTTTGATAGGGCTAGGAATAAGGTTGGACTTGATGATACTGAAGGTCTCTTCCAGACAAAACTATTCTATGATTCTATAATTCTATGATTTCTGTGTTTCACCTTGCTACCATCACTTCTTGTCCTATCACAGGACACCATTGAAAAGAGACTGGCCCCTTCTACTTGACACCCACACTTCAGAGATTTGTAAACATTAATAAGATTCCCTCTCAATCTTCTCTTCTTGAGGCTAAACAGCCACAGGGCTCTCAGACTTTCCTCATAAGAGAAATGTTCCAGTTCTTTCATCATCTTTGTAGCTCTCCATTGGACTCTCTCTAGTATTTCCTTGCCCCTCTGGAACTGGGGAGACCAGAACTGAACACAATACTCCAGATGTGGTCTCACTACTGCAGAGTAGAGGGAAGAAGAACCACCCTCAACCTGCTGGGCACACTCTTCTATATGCACCCCAGGATACCATTGGCCCTCCTGGATGCAAGAGCACATTGCTGTTCCATGGATAACTCACTGTCAGTCAGGACATCCTCTCCATGGAGCTGTTTTCCAGTGTGTCTAACCTGCAGCAGTACATGATGTTGTTCTTCCCGAGGTGTAGGACTCTACACTTATCCTTGCTGAACTTCAGTAGGTTTGCCTTTGCCCAGCTCTCCAGTCTGTCCAGATCTCACTGGGTGGCAGCACAGCCTTCCAGTGTGTCAGCCACTCCTCCCAGTTTAGTATCATCAACAAACTTGCTGGGGTACGCTCTATCCCTTCATCCAGGTCATTGATGAAGATATTGAATAAGACTGGTCCTAGAACTGACCCCTGGGGAACACCACTACTTACAGGTCACCAGCTGGACTCTGCACCACTGATCACAACCCTTTGAGCTCTATTGTTTAGCCAGTTCTCAACCCATCTCACTGTCCACTCTTCTAACCCACTCTCCCTGAACTTACCCACAAGGATGTTATGGGAGACAGTACCAAAAGCCTTGCTGAAGTCAAGGTAGACAACATCCCCTGGTCTCCACTGTGTGTGGTGTTTATTTATTTTATTCCTACTTAAAACTAACATCAATGAAAAAAAAAATGCTCATGGATTTTATGTGCCTATTTAAAACTAGGAACATACACTGATAATGTTTCTGATTCAAACCTCACTGAAAATCAGTTAGTTTTTCTTTGAATGAACATGGACAGGGCAGAATGGTTTGTTCAGTAATTATAAGAAGCTATTTTTTGTATATCAAGTGGGTCAAGCAACTGCAGATATCAGAGGTGCATTTTAAGCAGGTTATCCCAACCCACTAACTCAAAAGCAAACACACAGGCATAGAGGCTGAGGGGATGTAAATTGCTGATGTAAATAGACTCAAGGCATAAAACTTTCATAGCCACTCTTTAACTAGGCCTAGTCTAAATGCTTTTTTTTTTGGTTTTCAACACATTAAACTGATAAACTCAGTTAAAATCTGCCCAGGATGTCCAGAATGCTAAGAATTATCTGCCATACCAAGTTTTAATGGTCAGATTAAAAAAGCGGTTAGTTTCTGTGTGCCGTATCTGTAGTCAACAGCAGCAGTGCAGTGAGAATATCCAGGAGAGTTTGGAATTGCACGGCCATGAATCAAAACATGACAGAACAGGGGGTTCCTCACTTGCTACCCTGACTGGTACCAAAACCAGGGTTCCAAGGGCTAAGGACACTCTCAGGAGCTAGTGGAAAGTTGCCATTGTGACCTAAATGAGTAGACAAAAGGGATGTTACTGCCAAAAGAGATCAGGCTTTGAGGCTTTTGTTTCTAAGCATCACACTGACTTTATGGATTGATTTGACTTTCCACATTTGTCAACTTCATGGCATAGATGCAATGGTGACAGCACACATACCTTGTGGGGACACAGTGGACAGAGAGGTGGAAGGAGATACTTTATGAACTGGTGTGACCAGAGATGTTCAGATACTGAAATGTCAACCAGTACTATGCACATCTGACTTCAAGCATGCAAATAACTTCCAAGAGTCACCCACAGATGCAATAAACTTGTGGATTTATGATATTTCATAGAAACATAAGTAAATCCTAATGATTAAAATAATAATCTTTCCCTATTTCACAATTTCACACTCTTGTTACATCCCTTCATCAATCTGACATAGGGCAATTTTCCCTGTTTTTTTTTTTTTTTTTCCCTGCAAGATCTTGCTTGCATTAACCTTTTAAATAGCAGAGCTGCAAAAATATTCATCACCTGTCACTCTATGTTTTCCTCTTAGGACTGAAACAATATTTCTGTTTCCTATGTTAAGTTCTTAAAGCAACGGCAAATCTCTGATTTGATAGAAAGACCCTGAAGTGTTGTATCAGGACCTCATTTTGTAACTGTCATTTGGAATGAAACCTGATTGTTGGTCTAGTATTTTAGCAGTTGTTTCAGGAAATTTTGTTGTAAATGATAGTCACTTGTTTGCTGGCTCTGTTTACAAACATATATATGCAAAACTCAAATGAACTAAATAACTCAGGTTATTATCAAGGCAGCATCAAGATGTAAGAGGTTTGAAAAGATATTCCACCAGACTAAAATTTAATGAATGAAATATGACAAAGCATTGTCATTTACTTCATCTAATAATTAATCTGTGCCATAAATTCAAAGTGACTTCTGTTTCTTAAAATCAGTAACTATACAAAAGACTGATTTCAAATGGTGAATCTTTCCCCCCATCCATTTCTACATTTTATTCAACTGATATATTGTGTGGACTGTTTACATTCCTTCTGTTGGAAATGTAGTATTTCTTAATTTCAAATCCCTAAAACTAATAATTTAAAATTGTATTTTCCCTAAAGTAGGAAAACTTCCAAATCTTCAGAGTAAAAGAATAAAAAAAATAAACAACTTTTTTTTCCCCATTACTTTATCATACTATTATTTTTCTTTTTTTTTTTTTGGATGATTAGTAAAAGCAAATCAATGTGTGAAGGAGGAGAAAATCAAGGAATATAAACTGAAGATGGTTTTCTTCAAGCCTCTGCTTTATTATCAAGGAAGAAGGAAGAAATTTTTTTTCTTCTACAAAATAGAAACTATTATTCTTCATATTCTATGAGTGAAGAACCTTACCCATATTCCTTTCTTTTCTCTCTAATGCCACTAGCTTTGATAAAGAAAGAGCATGTATACATGCAGTGCCCCCACAGAATTAATGAATGTTTTGATATTTGGTATATCATTACTGCTTAGATGATTAAAGTAACCATTTGAGATGCCCTTCATGGAGTGCTATTGATTTCATTAATTGATTAACAATTAAATTAATTATTTTACTCTGATATCTACCAATATTCTTTGCCTTCTATGTACAACTTTTCAGTTAGCATTTGTGCACTATTTATTCTCCTGCAGGTAACACCAGACAACGGGAACTACAAATATCTTTCTGTTACGCAATAGTGTCTGAAATTTTATCGTATGTGCTAAGCTTCAGAAAACTGGAAAACTGTTTGTCCTCGTGGAACAACTATTTCTGAATACCTCTGCAGACTTGAGTGTATAAAAAGATCTTTGTTGCACTCAAGGATGAGATCCTATACTGCTACTCTCTATGACCTATACTAAGCCACCTTCCCCAGAAAGAGACAGTCAAGGTAGCATTCAAGCATCAACGTAGTCCTGTCTCCTGGATTGTTCTTAAACCTTGTTAATTCTCACAACTCGTTGAGCCACATGGGCCTGCTGAAAACAGCAGCCTGCCTTATAAGTTGCTTGGAAACTTTACAATAGTCTACTCTGCAACCTGCCTGACCCTAATCAACAGACTCCTTCCTCTGGGAGTTACGAGTTAACCTTAAGAATCAGACTCATCTCATGCAGTTTTTACTCAGAGTAAGTCTTGCCCCAGAGAGACAAAGCACTTACAACACTTTGTTCTAAAAATAGTCATAATAAAAAAGATTTAACACATTATATAAAGAGAAAATAAAAAATAATGCACTGCGACACAAGGGACATATGCATGTAATTCTGTTGGCCATTAAAAGATACATTTCTTTAAGGGGATTGGTCCAGCCTCTCTTCTGAAAATAAGTGACAGATGATCAAATCTAATAGGAGAGAAAACTTTCCTAATTGACGTATTTGCTCTATTCAATTTCCCTTGCTTAGAAATCCTCTAGAGTATGATACTTGGTGCCCTGTTGCTC
The DNA here is from genome assembly GCA_025331215.1 of Actenoides lindsayi. Lineage (NCBI taxonomy): Eukaryota > Metazoa > Chordata > Aves > Coraciiformes > Alcedinidae > Actenoides > Actenoides lindsayi. The sequence continues at coordinate 91,813 of WTSP01016831.1, forward strand.
CTCCAGATGCATCAGAGTGCAAGAAAAAAATTTCAAGGAAGAAAACCCAACTCAATGTCATTGGTGGCAAGATTTCATCAACATGAAAACACAGAATAAAATTTTGCATAAGCCTTCTTATGATTAACAATCAAGTGCAGCCAGTTAAATGTCTTTTCAGTAGGTCTGTCCAGAGTTAGTATTTGTTATAAATATAATTGACATTTTACAGACACATATTTCTTTTTCTCCTTTTTTTTTTTTTCTTTATAATTGGCTGCAACAGTTCATTGGAGTAATGAAGGTCTTGAATTACATTATGGAAGGTAATTACCAAAACATACTGATGTATCCCATTCTATAACCAATTATTTGATGAGTTCAATAAGAGGAACTAACTAATGGCTTTGAATAAAGGCAGAACAGAGGTATTTGTTGGTGTTTTGTTGTGGGGTTTTTTTCCTAATAGGGTTAAAACTGATGGGAAACGTACAGCTAATCACAATATGGGTGTGTTTCACAGAGCAATAGCTGCACAGTGTTATCTCTTTTGCAGCCTGTTTGCCATGCCTGCAAATCGTTATCCTATACTTGAAGAATATTGTTTCAGAAGATGTAGAAACATTTATTTTTCTATTTTCTGCTCTCTCCTTTCAAAGAACAAAGACAGAAAGGTTACTTGTATACTGACAGATATGTACAGAAGGAGGCAGGAAAAGAGTAAAATGCAGAAAAATGTGAATGAATGTGTGTTTTACATACTCCCATTTCATTCTATTGGTAGTTTTCTTCTTCAATCACTAAGCAATAGTTTACTTTCAGACTTATTCCATTTTTGTTAATTACAGAACAGTTTGTTATGTAATGTCCTTTAAATAAGTCTTGATAGGTCAAGTTAGTCTTACAGGTAAGTACTGAGCTTCCTGGGCGATATCCAGTCTTAAGAAACTTGTTTTCTGTTACCATCAGTGTTAAAAAGAGAGGTGGCATGGAAATAGTTTGAGAAATAAAGTCGTTTTTTGATTTGTTTTTCTAGATATAAGTACAAGACTGACATCTGAGCCTTGGTGTAACCAGACACCAAAACCAGCACTGAGGTACCTTGTACTGAAAAAAAGGAAAGGGCAACAGAAAGATAAATATTATAGAAAACTGTTCAGGAATGTTCACCATGATAAGAGTAGTCTTGCCTGTTCTTGTAGATAGGATGGTTAAAGCCTGTTTTCATTTAGAAACATGGAAATTATTTTAAGGAGCTAAATTTATTATCACTGAGTATTTCCTTACAAAGCACTATGTGACTGTGTTGAATTTCTTCCTGGAAATCTTTTTGTTGCCATTTCAGATTATGTTTTGTATCTGTGGATCTCTGATCCATTTTCTTGTACAAGCTGGCAGTTTGCATGCAAGCAAGTAACAAGATGATTGCATGAGAAAGTAAGAATATGAATCACTGTACCCCAAAAGCAACCAAAAGGAAATTTTAGACATTTTGAGATAACTCCATGGAAGCCCTGTTCATTTACACTTTGATGCAGCTGTGTGCACTTGAAAAGCTGCTTTGAAAGTTTTACCTGTTGATTCCTATTAGTGCTCATTCTTAGATTACTATGCCTCATGTACTTTAGTTCTCTTCCTGACAGCAATGAAAAATTTTAAGGATATCAAAACCAGCTCTATTCTGATTGACAAAGGGATTCAGGGAAAGCTGTCTTGTTATAAATAAGAAAAGATGTAAAAAAACATAGGTATATTTTATGTGCTGAAAAAATAGTTTCAAACAAGTGATTAATTAGCAAGAGAATTTTACAAGACAATCACTGGATGAATGGTTCACAGGTTATCACCACTCTCCACTGTGATAGAAGTAAGGAAAATTTTGAACATAAATGTAGGTGATCAAAAGTGAATTGGGAATAATAATCTTCTTTCTGTCCTGTTTGTCATGAGAAAACCATCACTTGCACTACTGTGGGATTAAAAGAATTTGTCTTTGATCAAAAACTGCAGTATTGAAGTGTGATAGAGAGGCATGAATCTAAAGTTTCTTTTTTTCTCCTAACTTGAAGTAATTTACTGTAAAGGCCAAATGGTCTTTAACAGTGGATTGGGTCTTGGGGTTTGAATCCTGGGTCTTCCCATGGTATGATGGAAGCCTCTAAGAAATTAATTCCTTACTTTTTTCCCCTGGGTCTTGGAGCACCCATTCTATAATCTGAGGATTTTCAGAATATGCAGATAGTGTTTATTGTGTCTTTTATGAAACAATTCTACCGTTAGCACATGAAAGCACACTAGATTATATCAAAAAATGTTAGAAATTGGAATCAGTTAATATAACTGATATAGTTAATATAACAAGACTATCTAAAGCACAAGTATATTCTTATACAAATTATATTTAAATTAAATATTGCAGTACTGAATATGGAAAGGCAAAGCCAAAGGGTAACTTTACACTTAATATTAGGTAATGGGCAGCTTGAAAGAACATATTAATCTTTTAAATCATAAAAAAATTGTTTTCCTTCAATCTTCATTTCACTTATTACCTTCAGTTTTGTTTTTTTCTTAATTTAGTTTTCTTCCTCTCTTTTTTTTCTATTTTCTTTTCCAAGTGCAATAAGAAAACAGAATAAGGAATTTGGTCTTGACTTGCAAATCTACAATATTAAGTGGGTTCAAAGTCAGGCAGCACAATTACACTCACCTCTCCTTAAAGTGATCCTACTGTGCAAGTAAGGAACATTACTGTTAGTAAGAAGGATTTATTCTTGAGTCTCATTCTCTTCAGTTTGGTGGATGACTATTAGTCAGGAACTGCAAAGTGACTTCCCTTTTACCCAGTGTATGACAATCATGTCCCAAATGTGACTTTGTAGTTTGCTGGGAAATACGCTCCATTCTCAGCGTTTCCTATACTTGTTTTGGTTTTAATTTGGAAGTACTCTGAAAAGCAGCTCTGGAAAATACCTTACTGATAGTCGTTGCCTTCAGAAAGGAGCATGCTTTGTGGCTGTCAAATCCAATTCAGATCATTACAAGCCAGACAAGTCAGAATTAAAAAAAGAACAGGATAACACAGTGAAAACTTAGGTTCTTGACTATAAAGTAAGAAACTGATATAAGAAATGCAAACATAAAATAAGAGACTGTATATTTCAATGTCTGAATCAAATCTCTGCAACCTATCATTTAGGATGTTTCTTAAATGAAGCTTCCCAGAACTGCCTTAGTCTTAATTGGCCTTGCTATAAGTATTGTTGAGGGATATTAGAGTGCCATTGTATACCGATTAATTTTTAAGGTATTCCTGTTCCTTCCTGTTTTTCTCTCTTCCTTACTAGATTAAATTATCAAAATATGCAGTTTTAACAGTTTGCATTTACAATCCTGTAAAATGAAAAAAAAAAATTCTAATGAAAGATAGTGTCCAGCTGAGCAGAAATATTCACACAGCATCTATGATAAATTTGCTTACATCAAGATCCATTTCATAGCAGAGAAAGATGATGCACTTGAAATTATTCTGACTGCCCTAGTTCCAGAAAATTTGTATTAATCTATAAACCTTTTTGAAGCTTTCTATAAGTATGAATTACAATATATATTAAAAAAAACCCAATTTTTTTTGTGATCTCATGGAACAAAATTTTTTTCATTTCTAGAGAGATCCCATGACGTATAATGGTACAAATGAGAATTTTACTGCCAGCTAAAGTGCCACATTTTCCTTCATTTATGATTTCATAGAATCATAAAAGCATTTTGGTCGGAAGAGACCTTTAAAACCACTAAGTCCAAATATTAAGCCAGCATTGCCAGGTCACCACTAAATCATGTCCCTCAGCACCACTTCTATGCATCTTTTAAATACCACCAGGGATGATGACTCAACCATTTCCCTGGGCATCCTGTTCCAGTGATTTGCAACCCTTTCTGTGAATAAATTTTTCTTAGAATCCATTCTAAATCTCCCCTGGCACAACTTGAGACTGTTTCCTCTTGCCCTATCACCTGTTAGTTGAGAAGAGACGAGAAGAGACGAGAAGAGACAAACACTCACCTCACTACAACCTCCTTTCAGATAGCTGTAGTGAGCAATATGGTGTCCCATCAGCCTCCTTTTCTACAGGCTAAGCCACCTCAGTTCCCTCAGCCACTTCTCATAAGACTTGTGCTCTAGACCCTTCAGAAGCTTTGTTGCCCTTCTTTGGACATGCTCAATCAGTTCAATGACCTTGTTCTGGTGAGGGGTTCACTCATGATGAGCTGAGGCCTCATCAGTGCCAAGTAGGGAGGTACAATCACTTCCACCTGGGCACACTGCTGGCTCATATTCAGCTGGCTGTTGATCAAGACCTCTGGGTCCTTTTCCACCATGCAGTTTTCCAGCCACTCTTCCCCAAGCCGGTAGCATTGCCTGGGGTTGTGGTGACTCAAGTATAGGACCCAGCACTTGACCTTGTTGAACTTCATATCACTGGCCTCCACCCATTGATCCAAACTGTCCAGATGTCTCAGTTCAGCCCATCCAGATCCCTCTGTAGAGCCTGATGCTCTGTTGACTCTGTGGGATGCTCAGATGAGACTTGCATTGCAGAGCTTCATAGCATTGCAAAAACCTTTATCTATGTAACTTCATAGTTTCAGTATCCAAGATTTGTGGCTATTTTTCTATAAACACCATGGACTGTGTATATCAATCCAAACTCAATGATTAGGAAAGCACAGGTTTCTCCTCTTGCCTGTTATCACAGTTGCCCCTAATTAAACCCACATGGTTTGAACCTACTGAGCACTGTCCCATATTATTTGATCACCTAGACACTTGTATCTTTTCATTAGTTTTGTGGTCACCTGCTTTCCTGATCTGCTGCTCCTTTTAACATTTCCAGTTTAAAGGCAGGCTAAAAGATGCAAGGATGGCTAATTTAGGTTCCAATTAAGTCTAGCTTCCTTCGATTCCTGTGGAGTATGGGTCCCTCATTAATCTCTCTTTCATCTTGACCTTTATACCTCCCTTAGGTGTTGACCCAGGAAAGGGATCTTTGGGCAGAGATGCTTAGGCCTGGGTGAATTCTGCACTGAGAGGTAGCAAATATTGTTCTACTGAAGCTATAATGCTTGAACGATATGACATGCACAGATACTTGCAGAAAAGCCTGTGACACTAAAATAATAATGGAGATAGAGTTTTCCTAAGGAAAAGAATCTGTAGGAAGGAAGTTCATTATGTAGCATAGTAGGAAATGTTATTTAAGGACATTTTTTTTCATCAGTGGCCATATGTTGTATTAAAAAGTCTTAGAAACTTCATAATTCCATAAGAAATTCTGAAAACATGCATCAGCTGCTATAGAAATCATTCTATATCATATATGGATAGCATTTGATTTTTGTGTCTACTGAGTAGTAAAAATACACAGAATTGCTTCTGCCACGAAATGAAGAATACTAGGCCAAATTGGGTCAAAGTACTATTCTGAAAATATTCATTATCATTGACTCAAACTGAATGAAATGGTGTGCCGAGTATCAGTAGTTTGGCTTTAACATTGAAAGAACACGTTGAAAGAAGCATAGCATACCTCTTTTTTAAACCAGACATACTCTGGAAAACACTAAGCTTTCTGTATATGCTGAAATATCTGCTGACATCTGATATCTTTGCAACATGATCCAGCATCAAATGATTCCTCAAAAATTATTTAATTATTTTCAAAGTAATCTCAAATCATTGTATGTTCATTTTTTGATAAAGCACGAAACTATCTGGGGAAACTAGACAGTTCCTCAGGGAAAAGGGACATCTGAAAAAAATTTTGCAGTTATACTCAGCTTTTGACAAGCAATTACCAGGAGCAATATGTGAATTAAAAGCATATAGTGAAAGCATGACAACAGTTAATGTATTCTGATGGCTCTGAACTATTTTTGATCTCAAATTCACATATTGTCTTCTAACTATTAATCCTAATTACAGAAAAGAATTCTATCTGATGGGGAGCATGGGATGATGCACAGTCAGTGTTACTAATTAAATAAGTGTAATTATTTTAAATTTTAATTAATTTCAAAGGCAAGACACCTGAGCTATGAAACTCATGTGTGGTTGCACAAAAGAGCTTAAACTGGATCTGATCACAGACTTTTTATAAATGATGCAGTGCTGGAATTAAAATCATTATATAGTGAATTTGGAGTGTTGCAATATGTACACATACTTTTTTTTACATTAGTATTCAGAATACTATTACTGACTCTAGTTGATAAACACAGAGTAACAGTAGAGATGACCAATTAACCAATATAGAGGACAGATTGTAATGACTGTGGTCCAATTTTATGTCAACTTCTCATTTCAAATTTCATTTCACAACCCAAACTGTGTTTCCAATTGTTTCTTGTACTCAGAATTAAGGAATTTTATCACTCTAATCCCTCAGTTTTGGACAGTAGCTTCTGCTTTCTAGAAATCAATCAACTTTTTAAGTTTTAAGTGTCTTATTAATTTTCAGGCAAAATTACTAAGGCTTGTAGCATCCAGTTTCATGATCTGAGTCTGGAGTTATGATTACAAAACTGTATTTTTAGAAACAATAGAATCAAATTCTTCCCTAAAGCCTTTATTCACCAAGACTGGAAACCACACTACCAACAAGAAGTTGGTTACTTTTTCCTGGTAAGGTGAACATGATCTTAAGAATGAAACAGTCTAGTCCAGTACATTATGATACAAAACACAGGGTTAAAAAAGAGCTCTTAACATTACGATACAAGACACGGGGTTAAAAAAGAGCTCTTCATTCACATAAGGTAATATACATAAAAATAAAATTTACTATAAGCTAGAAAGGTTGACAATGACCTGTTATAAGCAGGAAAAAACAGTGAGTAACTGCAGTTCCTCTGTTTCAATTAGCATCAAGTACTATTTGGATGATAATTTCTTGCTTATGGAATCATTTAGCATATTACAGGTGTAGGTGGACCTAGAGGGTGTTCTATAATAATTTCAATAACTTCATTGGGAAATTTTTAATTGCTTTATAAATCTGAAAGGAAAAAAGTGCATGATGAGAATACCAATGGGTAAACTAATGAATTAGAAGTAAACTGGAATTGGAGCATTTCATCACTAATGTGTATTTGTTGTAATAACTGTTTTTCTTGATGTCTACATTTTTGTTTAGCACTAACAAATGTCCCCTTATACATTGGAAGGTCCTATGGCATGATTAAGAAAGGTATTGTCCATCAATTTTACCAGACAGTACGTAATTTCAAAAGGCAGTTCAGTTCGTTTGAAAAAACACTGCTTTGAACATAAATCCAACTGCCTTACAAGTTCTAAACAGATTGAAGCCTATATTGAGAGCATTTTGTTGTGAAAATTTTGATATTTGTCAGAGACTCAAGAATTATCTCACTACCTGAAAATTAAACTTCATGTTCAACTAGATAAAAATAGATGGGAGGTAATAAAACTACCTTTTCTGGAACCATACAAGACTCAAAGACAGAAGTTCAAGTATGAGTAGTTCAGCCACTTTCATTAATTACTAGTTGGCAGTACCTTTATTAACCAAAAATTATTGTGGTTCAGTACCTTAATGAGATTCAAAGTTATTATAGAAAATACCAGAGAAATAGTCACCCATAAAAAAGTATTGTCCTTACTGAAGTAGCTACAATATAGTTTAAATGTACCAAAGATATATTTTAATGATTAACTGTGAAATGCTTTATGTCTACCAGCAGTTTTCCACTAATCATTCACTGACAGTTTGATCTCTCTTTCTTTCTTTATGCTGCATGCTAGAAACTCTGATTAGCTGAGCCCACTAAGTATCTTCTTCCTGCAATGCCACATCTATCTGGTGTAACCTTCACTAGTCCAATTGAGTACTACAGTTTCATGTTATTATCAAACTGTTAATTTGCCATTTTCTCAAAGTCTTCTATACTCAAGTTGCACCATTGCAACAGTGGATTTCCATGTCCTTGGGATTTGCATGGCTTTGCTATTGGGTCTGACTGAGCTGGAGTTAATTTTGCCCATAGCAGCCTCCCAGTGCTGTGCTTTGCATTGAGAGCTGGAAAGGTGCTGATAACACACCCGTGTTGTGGTTACTGCTGAGCAGGGCTCACACAGCACCAAGGATGCTTTTCCAACATTCTCCCTGCAGTGGGATGGGATGGACAAGATCTTGAGAGAGGAAACAACCGGGACAGCTGACCCAAACCGACCAAAGGAATATTCCATACCATATGACATCAGCAGAACTATAAAAGCTAGAAAAAGTGGGGGAGGGGGGGGGGGAAAGTGTAGGGAGAGGGGGAGGCATCCACTTGTCCTCCAGAGCAACCACTCTGTGTTTGGAGCCCTGCTTCCTGGAAAAGGGGCCAGACATCGCCTGCTGATGGGAAGTAGAGAATAAATCTTGTTTTCTTTTGCTCACACACATACAGACTTGCTTTGCTTTTCATTAAACTGCCTTTCTTTTAATCTTATTTTCTTTCCTCTGGTACAGCTGAGAGGAGGAGGGGGGAAATGATAAAGCGTCTTGATGGGCACCTGATGTCCAGCCAAGGCCAAACCACCATAACTCACGTTACACCATTACAACAGTGGACTTCAGCGTCCTTGGGACTTTCATGGCTTTGCTTGGGCATCCAGGTGGAGTTGTCCAGATTTTTCCATTGGTTGCTATTGAAAGGCTCATAGCTCAATTAAGTAGAGTGTTAAGATTTTATCTGGTGATCTGATATATGACAAATTCCTACAACACCCCATAAGTTACAGAAATTCTGTGAGCAGCTGATTTCCAGAACAACTTAGATGTCTGATGTAACTTCTCTAGATCTATTGACCAGACTTTAGCTGTTTTAAGTGGTTTTGTGTTGGCAAATCCATGTTTCTTCCATGAGATTTTTAAGTCTTCATTTTCTTACAAGAAGTGGATATTGTTTTCTTCAATGACAGAAATATATTGATTCAGTAATAACTTGGATACTCATTAAAGAGCCTCAAATTGCAAGGATACTTTCAGATTTGGTATTTGTAAGGACAGTCTCACACAGATGGCTTTATTTTCACAGAAGGATTTTAGCTTTGCACTGAAGTTAGTCACAGAGCTCAGACTATTTTAGTACTTTTATTTACTCTCTCTCCTGATTTTTTTTCTCACCTCACTAAAATAATGTGACCTCTAAGACACTGAGAAAGCAAATATTATTGGGTTTATTACACACTCAGAAGTGCTACTGCAATTGTCCTGGCTTTTGTGCCTCCCAATTAAAGACTTTCTGCAGATAAATTTCCAAATATAGGCTATCCCGATGTCGTGGATGGAGAGAAACACTTCACTCATAAGAGAGAAGTAGCAATATGCTTATTGATATAAAACAACGATTTAACAAAATTTGATAATAAATGTGACACTGGTTTAATAAAATTTGCTGGCAAGGTGCACTTGATTATTTATTGTTTGGCAGACAGGGTCAGACAGAACTGCCATGGAGAGCCTCCTGTTGAGTCATAAGGTTCAGAAAGGATCCCTTTGCATTCTAAACCCCGTCTCAGAGAGGAGCGTAGGTGTGGCTAGATCCAATCCTAGTCCTGCACTTGATCTAAAGGATTATGTATGCACAATCAATCCTTTAAATCACTTAGGATTTCAAAGTGTAGCATGCTTTTAATCATTTATCAAGAATCTGTTGTGGGAAGCAATCTTTCAGACTAGATGAGTAACCTTGAGAGGTGTCCCTACTCAAGGGAAGATGCTGGCATGCAGCCCACTGTGGTGCAGGAGAGCTCAACGGGCCCTGGGCTGTCCACTACTTATGGAGAAAGATAATTGACTTATGATCATATTTGCATACTGATTACAGATATTAGTTTCTTCCACATTTTACTTAAGTCAGAAATTGACCAGCACTGTGGCTACGTGGGCACATTGTTCAAATCAGTCCTTGTCTCTTGTGTTGTTACCTGTACAATATTTCTGAGCACACAAGCAAGACATTTTCCATGGTATTCCAGTTGAAAATACCAATGATTTAGAAGATGTTGAACTCTGTAAAAACAGTCTTTCATTAAAAACTCTCATTAAACTGGAAAATGTAATTAGTTGATTTAATGTTTTTCACCTGAGGAATGTTGACTTTGGGTGTCTAGCAGTGACAGTCACAATAAAGATGTCAAAGAAAAGGCATAAACAGTCTCTTATTTATACTGACACAAATTTCTTCATTGTCTTTATATTTATTGAAGACATTATGAGAAGACAGGAAAAGAACATTCAGGACACTGTTTAAATACTTGGTTTCATTAGGTTAATCAACCTGTAACAGTAACATTATTGTAGTACTGAATACACAGAGAAATTTGTATGTATGTTACTTACATGAATATAAATAAACTGCTTGTAATCTGTGATAAATGTAATTTAACACATAACTGTGGTGATTTGACCTTGGCTGGATGTCAGGTGCTTATCAAGCCACTCTATCACTCCCCTCCTTCTCTCAGCTGCACAAGGGGAAGAAAACAGATGAAACTTGTAGGTTAAGACAAAGGCAGTTTAACGAAAAAGAAAAGTAAGGCCATGCACAGAAACAAAAGAAACCAAAGATTTATTCTCTACTTCCCATCAGCAGGCAATGTCTGGCTCCAAAATCATAGCAGTTGCTGCAGAGGATAAGCAGATGCCACCCTCCCCCCATCCCCCCACCCCTACCCTCTGTTTTTTTAGCTTTATTTTTGACCTGATGTCATATAGTATAGAACATCCCCCTGGTCAGTTTGGGTCATCTGTCCAAGTTGTGTCCCCTCCCAAGATCTTGTCCACCTCATCCCACTAGGGGGGAATGTTAAAAAAACCCAGCCTTGGTGCTGTGCGAGCCCTGCTTAGCAGTAGGCAAAACACAGCTGTGTTATCAACACCTTTCTAGCTCTCAATGCAAAGCACACCAAATACAGTAACAAAATAGGCAAAATATTTTAGCATCCACTATTATAACAGTAATAATGCATGTATCCTTTGACTATACAGATCATTGGGGCATTTGATTGCAAGGATTAGTCTAGAAATAACTTACCTGAAGGAGAAAGTGAGGTCTGTCTTACCTTTCAGGGAGCATTAATTGGTTCACCATTGCTACTAGCTAACTGCAGCTTGACATGCACAGCCTCAAAGTCAGAGAGGAATGTAGTCTGTCTTCAGCAAGAGATGATGCTCTTTATTGTGTCTGACTTAAAGTCCAGTGTTAACAACTTTTCCTAGAGGATCATCTAGACAAAATCATGAAAAGAAATCTACACCCAAATTATAGAATACCACAAACATCATTACTTCACATTTCTGTGAACATTCATTTCTATATCTAAAATCAAATATTTGGTTTTTATGCTATCCTTACTACACTGTACAAAGCATTATTGAGTGAGATAGATCCAGATCATCCTTTAAAAATTGTGACTGCACTGTTTTCATTACTTCAGTTCATAGAGTTAGTAGCTCTGTAGCTGTGCTCCACTGGGGCCTCTGATCAAACAGCATATACTCAGAACATCTTTGTGGGAAGGGATGTCTCCATACTGGCAGTTAATCCAGGGAATAGCAATGACAAAAAATAACCCCCAATGTAATCAATAGATTTATGCCACAGATGAATTTAGCATTCTGAGATTTCTCATACAGTTTGTATAAAGTGTAGTGGGTAGATTTCTTTCTAGAATGACATGGCTTCTTCACAATTCATGTCAAACATAAATGAACCTGCCTGAGTTTCATCCACTCTCATTAAGTTTCTCTGCAAGGCTTTCATTATTTATCACCATGCATAAGCATTCAGATTTTTATGTCTACTTCCTACATCATATTTTTTTCTGTCAGAAATCCATGTGTGCAATGTGCGTATTTATTTTAGCTACGGGCAGAAAATATATCATTCAGGAATGGAAAACTCCTGAATTATGTGATATGCTAGTCAATATGTCTATCCAGCCTTCCATCTTCTACACATCTTAATACAGGATTTTACAAAACCATGTATGTAGTCATAAACTCTTCCTTGCATCTCACTGCCAGGGGTCCTACTATTACACTGTCAGGGGTCTACGTATCCTCCTATCTAATGGACCAAAGTGATCTATAACAGTATTCCCTTAACTAGCAGACTGAAAAGTGGCACACCTGCTCTGCTGGAGAGCTGCCAGTAAGCAAATGCAGTGCTATGCATTTCAATGACACTGAACACAGTCATAGCGGCACACGTAGTCTGCTCTCACAAGTAAAATAGGTGTTATCTACGAGTTTAGACACCATCATTAACAGATGTGAACTGGTGTTTTACTGGCATAAATGTCATGACTTTTATGATTATTGATCAAAACAAGGCCTGTTCTTGATTTGACATGATGGTTGAAAGCTCACTCAATGTTTGCTGGCAGTGAGTCCATCTCTGCAATTCTGAGAGAGATGTGGGTGTGTAAGAAATACAGTATTAGTCCAGAAATAAGTAACTTAATTACAGGGCTGAATTCTATGGGATTGATTTTAAGCACCGCTCCCACTGAATCAGCAGTTATATAACTGAAATAAATTATCATTTTACAATCCAAACAAAGACATAAGAGAAAACCTGAGCCCTGAAAACTAAGCTTTCAGAATGTTGCTTATATAGCCCACCAGATGTGCTCAGTATAGGTACTGTGCTTTATGTAACATCTACACCCCGAAGAGTCATGAGTGACTCAAACTGCTTTCTCTCCTGGGCTCCCAGACTCTGCATACCAGGACTTCAGGTATTACAAAAGGAAAGAGATGAAGTCTGGCCCATTAAAGTGGCTGACCATATGGATACATGCACATCAGAGCATATAATGCATCTGTCTGCACAGGTGCTGCAGCTGAAGAGATTGCTGCACTCCAGGCACAGCACTGAATTTGTGATGTCTTGCATTGAGTGGCGTGAAAGACAGAGCCCAGGAGATGACTTTGCCCAACAAATATATCCTTCATGTTGCTACTCTGTGGAGTCCCTCTCTGAAGGTGTCTGCATATGCCTCATGGGCAAAGCCTCCTCCATCCTTCCCTTGCACCTCAGTTACTAGAAGCTGATCTGTGCCACGCCTAGAGATCTGAGACACAGCAAATGGACCTTCAACAGGTCATGTATGGTGCAGGCTGGTGGAGTGTGGCACTAGGCACTAGAAGGAATGATTACTGGGAAATGGGAATTTGGAAAGGGGACAAATCTGGTTTGAAGTTGAATGGAACCAGGGACCTTCAGACATACCTTTGAGGCCAAGATGAGGAATACAGAAAGGATGCTCCAGTATAGATAGTTCTACACCACAAAGAGGATAGAGGTGGTCACTGATACTGCATTCAGAGCAATCTTAGCTATGCAAATGGGATTGAAGAAGTATTCATTTTAATGACTTTTCAGCTTTTCACAGTGCTGCAAATCACTTATTTCTCAGACAGAAAGACTGTGATAGTGGAAAATGGAATTGCAGCCTCCTGACTTCAGAATAGAAAAGCTGCACTATACTGTCCTGATTAATCATAAGGGGGAAAAAAATAAATAAATCTGGATTCTATCTGTCTTTCCTGAAAAACAAACTTTAAAGAAATTTATAAAATGCCCTTATTTACAGTTCCTTACACCTAAGAGCTTCTCTAGTAACTCTAAGTGTTCAGAAGTTACCATGTTACACATGAAACATTGTGCATTAGAAACATTAAAAGCTAACTATAGATTAATTTTTAACATATAATTTTAGTTTCTGGCCTGTGTGATAAGTCACTAGCACAGCTTTTTAAATTTTTATCAAATATGAAAAGGGATATCTAACTCAAAGCCATGAAATTTTATTCACTGTAGAAGGCTGAAAACTCTAATTTAAGCAAATGTGATTTAAAATTAATTATAGGTAGCAGAAAAATGAAGAGGGATACAGAGAGCTTCTCAATAGATGGAAGGAAAAATACTGTTTGAGAAAGAATAATGTAACAGTCAGAAAGGAATTAATGAATAGGACAGGTACATACATGCCTAGAAATAGCTATTAATACCACAGAATTATGCACTACTCAGTCATTAACATTACATTGCACCTGGCAGTTTAACAGGCAGATTTTAGTTCTTTGAGAAAAGAAATTAAAGGCTCAATTATGGATCTGAGCCATGCAGAGAAGGGAGAAAGATAAATACTATTTCGTGGTGTGCTGGGAAGCCTTGTGGGAGGTACAAAAAAGTGGCCAGTCACTAAATATGCAATAAGCAAACCATGCTGATGGACCAGCCCATTCATAGGAAAATATGTTCTCCAGAGAAACTCATTAAATCTAATTCTGTGTGTAAGGAAACAACCTTACATATGAGGGAAGGTTTTCTTGTCCCTCTTTCAGAAGTGAAACTGCTCAGGGACAACCCTGCTCTATGAGAAGCAATAGCAGTTCCAAGTGAAGCTTCAGTGTAAATGACATGAGATTAGGAACTGAAGATTCAGTTGAGCATCCCTGGAGCCCTATAGGATGCACATCTAAGTCTGGTTTTAGTCCAGTGGTGTTTGGTGTCTGAGGTGGACATTTGGAGGCATTGGTTTGCCTGAAAGGTGTGTTATCAAAACAGGCAGCTTCAGTGATTTTATTATATCACACAATTCTGTTATCCTCAGATACATCTTCTTAGCCTGAAAACGCATCCCTGATTCCAGTGATAAAGACCACACTGTACATTATCTGAGCTTTGCACTGATGCATCTAGATATGATTTTTGGAGCTCTGCCCTGTAATTCCTGATACACATTTAACTTCCTTCCTTCTTGTAGTGTAGAATGCATTTATCTGATTCAGTGACAATTCACACGGCTCTTGCCCTTGGTATAGGCAAAACATTCCCTCTTTATGAGCCCTATCCCTTCTCAGTAATTTTTTCATTAGTACTTTTTTACTTCTGTGTAACATCCACATATCTTAGCTTCTGTGTTATCAGACTTATTTTTCTGTTTATATCTTGTAAACACTTGTACCAATACCATCTTCTGAATTCTTAATCATCAGAATGCTGGGGTTTTTTTCTTTATTAAATAACCACAGACATTATGTATTCAATAAAGCATTATTTAAGCAATTTGGTATTATCTTTGTCATTTAATTTTTTCCTTCTCCTGTCTTTTGCTTATGTTTCCAGCTTTGTGAAATTTGCCTTTCTGAAGTACTGAGAACACATATATTGATTCACAAACTATATTTTTGCACATCATAAATATAATTTTATCATGATCACATACAATCACAGAATTAATATTATTGGAATCACCTGTTGGAACTGCATATTTAATAAATAAAATACTTCTAAGACATCACATCTTTTTGTGTGAATGCTGCTATCTGTTTTGTGCTTTTGATCATTTCATTTTTTTTTAAGCAAGTCAGGGATGTTTTAGCAGTGATGACTCAGAACTTCATAATATTTTTTTCATTTTATCCTTTGGAAAGGGTTGCTTCTTTTGTGCTTTCGTTGTGACTGATCCATATAAGTCATCTGTGCTGTAACTTGTCAGTTAGAAAATCAATCCCTGAACATTCCATGATCCAGCTATCTGAAATATCAATAACTCAGAAAACAAGCTATGACATTTTTTTCAGGTGGAGTACAGCCTCACAACTTCACAAGTAGGAAACGTCCATACATAACAGTATTGTGAGAGAGCCTCCCAAGTTATGGTTGATATCTAAACCTAATTACTATATTACCTGATGAATAAATGATACAGCAGTCCCTGCACTAAGTCAAAACAGTGACTTTCATGTTTATTCCAAAATTATAAATGTTCTACCATTGTTCTTCCTATGTTATATTAGAAATAAAACTTTGGATGTACATATCCTTTCCATTAACAAGCCCTCTATATTATTAATTCTAGCATCACACTGATTTTCAGTTGTACTATAAAGTATTATTTCTGAATGAGTGCCTTTTCCCCACTAGAAAACATGACATACAAACTTTATCCTTACAAACCTTCATACTTTCCTACGAGTTTGTCAGCCCCTCTCTACAGGTGTCAAAGTCCATATCCTCAAAACCCCTATTCCAGATATTCGCCACAAAATAATAGAAAAGGTCAGTAAACTTTCAACATTTGCTTTTTTGGCATGCTGAGACCTGTTCAGACCTTGACAGTATTGCAAAGCAAGACATGCCAAGCATTCACCTGCACAGGTCCTTACCTGACTGCAGCCTTGGGGTACAACCACCAGATCAGCCGCTGTGCAGAGGAGACCTTTATCCACACACCTTTAATGCAGAAACTCCATGTTTGAGCATTCATCTAGGGTATAAAGACCCACATTTTCTTCAGTATTAAAAAAAAAGACAAGCTTCATGTCTCACTTCTCACATGGATTGTAGTTAACACAGGGACAACTATTTTGGGGTTCTCTAAATTCCAGATTTGCCACTCACTAATTTGCTTTTGACTCTGCTTCCTTTTATTAAAATAACTTGTATATTCTTGAGCTGGGGAAGAGGGACATGAGCCAGTAATGTAGCTGGTATCACACTTAATCTGAAATATCCACATCTATTTTCTGTTGCCAACAAAGATTTATATCTGGAGCTCCTAAATGATGTGTGTGCTGTGCTAAAGGTCAAAAGAAAGATGCTATTCTTATTTCTTCTGTTTTCTGAGAAAAAAAAAAAAATATATTTGGACATTTTGCTGAGAGGAAGATTCAAGATGATGAATACAGATTGAAAGTAAAGTATTTTTTTCAGAGAAAGACACTGGAGTCACAGCAGTGGCCGCATTTCACCTCAAGTTTTGCTTCAGCATTTTTTATTGGCTAGCTTACATAGTCCTCTAGCTGTTCCAGTGACCTATTGTCCACACACACTGCCTACAAAATGAAAAGCACCATAACTGTAAAAATACTCAAGAACATCCACATGAGAAGGTGTTTCTGTACAAGATAAAAGACAGGTATTAGCTCAAGCTACCCTATAGCAGTATAGGCATTCCATATGGTGTTGTATTCAGGCAAACTAACCATATTGACAATGCCTTTAGCATTGGAGCTTGAACAGCATTGCGCTACAAGGGAAAACCTACTCTAAATCACCCTATAGATCATTCACAGAATGTAGGCACCTAATGAAGCCTAAAGTTTACATTGGGAGGGGAAAAAAAAAGGTCTACAAATTGTGCACAGCAATTTTGAGAGATTATGGCAGATTTGTTCTTCTATGGGTCTTGCTTTCAACTGTCTTAAGAGTGGCAGGTGAAACTGTTTGCAACATAATTGAGGTGGGTGGGAAGCTGGAGAAAGCGGGCTGGTTTTCTGTCAAGAGTTCAAAGCACAGCCTTAGACATCAGACTGCACTGCAGGGATCACAATTTGCAAAGTACTAGTGGGGAAAAAAATTCTTTCTGAGAACCTGAGTAGAAAGTATTCAATAGTTATATAATTTAAAAAGCTTTACTGGAGTTTGCAAGTTTTAACAAAAAAAAGAATCTAAATCTTGCAAAAAGATTTTGGTTACTGAGGATTTAGTCCCAGGTGGTAGCAATAATTCTTACACTAGTGCTTATTTTGGGATATTT
>WTSP01016832.1:0-10162 GCA_025331215.1 Actenoides lindsayi
GGAGAGCGATGTGAGCAGGCCGGCATGAGAACCGGCCTGCGGTCGGCCTGTCCCGCGAGGCGCCCTCTTCGTTCCCCCTGTTGGCCCCGCCCCCCCCCCTCTCCCTTCCACTGCCGGAAGAGAAGGAAGGGGCGACCTCTCCGCGGCTCCCGAGCGGCCCACCCCAGGCACAAAGCCGCTTTGTGAGCCTGGTTACTGCCGACCCCGCCCGCCGGTCCCGACTCCCCACCGCCGGTGTCTGTCTGTCGGCGTCTGTCGGGCTTGGCCGTGGCACGCGGCCGCCAGGAAGGGCAGCGACACTGCAGCCAGAGCTCCCGCGCACCGTAGCCGAGTCAGGCCGGTGGCGCGGGGGCCGAGAGCCCCCTGCCGGGGTGAGGCAGGGGCCGGGCGGCGGCTCCGGGGGACAAGATGGCTCCGTGTCGGGAGCCTGATCGAAGCGTGATGCGAACCCGTGATCGCCGCAGTTGGGGCGACGGCCCGGCCCGCGGGGCGGTGTCCCGATCGGGGCAGCGTCTGCTCGCTGGGGAGGGACAGGGAGACCAGGAACCTGGCGCCCCGCGGCTCTGGGGGCAGCAGGAAGCCGGAGCCCGGGGCTTTCCGGGCAAGCCAGGGCTTGCCCGTGGGCGGCCGCCAGCCAGGTGGTGCGGCGGGGAGCGCGGCCGGGCTGTCTGTCTGTCGAGGCCGGCGCTCGCCCCCTGCCGCGGCCCCACGTGCTCGGCCGCCGCCGGGGCGAGGGCGGCCAGGCGGCTGCTTTGTCTCGGGCGGGGGGTCGGAGCTGGCAGTGAGCGAGGACGTGAATCCTTTCCAAAATGAGCTTTCCGCAGCAGAGGTGCCGGAAGCCGGCCTTGTTCAGGCTGGGTTTCTAGATGGCTCCTCGGCGGGAGGAAAAGTCCGCAAAGGAGTCGTTTAAGTACACGTTGAAGTGGGTGTTTCTGTAAGAGTCTGCCATTGATTCTCAGAAGCTCACGAATGCGAATACCTTAGTTTTGACCGAAACTGCTTTTAAGACCAACAGAGCATAGTGTGTCTTTTAAGCACAAACAGTGCAAGGCTTGTTGGTGGTAGTACACCCTCCAAAAGTAGGAAAGCAAGAGAGACAAAGCATTATCAAAATCAAGTAATCTATGGTAATAGAAGCAGGATTCCTGGTAGTTACAGACAAGTCTTGATTGTGTTTGGTAGCCAGCTACACACATTGCAAATGTTATGAGCCTGACAAATGCATGGTCTCTGTGGCACAAGAGTCCTGTGATTCTGGTGTTTCTTGTTGCTGCTGGAGACAACTTTCCAATATGTCTACCTGCATCTGCAGTCTTTCCAAAGCAGTGACTCAGAAGTATGAACCCTTTCTCCTTGTGATCTCATAAAACTGTCAAATCAAAAAAAAACCCCGAAGGTGACACTTAAATGTCAGCTCTTATAATTCCATTCATGAAACAGCAAAGGGTTTTGAAATTGTCTTAAAGAAATAGAAGTGTTTCAGGAGGAAAACGTGGCAATACAGAAATTGCACAGCCAAGGGAGGAAATGGGAGAGTGAAAGAAAAATAAGTGGCAGACACAGCAGAAGCCGGGGAGAAGGATGTCATTTTCTTACTGAAACAAAATGTGTCAGTAAGGCAGTAAATAAATAGAATTTAGCCTTATCTAATAACTTCTATCTTGTGAAACCTTCCTGTTATGACAGAATGTGTGCCACGTAAGAATGCTGGATCTATCCCAGTGTGTAGGCTGACTGTAAGTGATCACTCTTCTCTTAAAGATTAACCAGAATACCCAGACCTGGGTATTACTGAATTCTAAATGAGTAACATATTGTCACCTTATTTAAAAAATAAAAATGCTGTTAGATCAATACAAGAGGTACTAAATTTTTAAATGTAAGTCTGTAATTCCTTAAAGCTTTCTTCACAGGCACAACTTCCTGTTTGGCACTCAATAAAATAGATCAATAACTGTCTTTGCATATATATGCTAAATTTCTCATTGCTTAAAACATTATGGAATAATTTTCAAGTAGGATGACAGGATTTATGGGGTTTGCCATTGAAGTGACAGTGTTAAGTCATTTTGAGACTTCTCGCTTTCAGAAACTCCAGAGTATGCATTAGATAAGACATGGAATGATTTCTGTGTCTTATTTTCTCCAATATCTATTAAGGCTTCTTTGCATTTTTTTTTTTTATGGTCTAAGCAGAACTAGGAACACAGCCACATGGCCTCAGTTTCATCATCTTTAGAAATTGCATTGACTTGTTACACAGGAAGTTTTGAGATAGATTTAGGTTTGGGTTTTTTTTCTGTCCCCTAAACTGCATACTTGAACCACAAGAAACAGCCTTCCTTCACAGAGCATGTCATAACAAATTTATGATAAAACTTTGGAATCTCCCATCTGTGATACATGAGTATTTTAAGCCATGGGTTGCTTTCTTTGGTCCAAAATGGGTAATGTTCTCACTGTGGATATCATAGTACAGGCATTCACATGCCTATCTACACAGGAGGTGCATCTTACCAACAATACCTAATGAAGATGTGCTTCTACCTTGTGTAATGGCTCCGTGGTTTGTACCCCTTTCCCTCACACTCCTTCTTGTCTGCATTAGCAGTTGCTATTTTGGCCTTGAGTAGTAAGAGAAAGTTAGGGGTGTTTGTCCTTCAGTCCTGCAGTAACTTTTTGTCAGGTAGCAGGTTAGAACCATGAACTTATTTGTGTGTGTTCTCAAATTGTAATGAAATGTGGTTTATTACAGTTTTCTAGTTTTGATCCTGTGGTTTCAGTAGGTGAGCGTGTGGCTGGTCTTGACTTCAGAGAATGTGATACCACGTAGCTGATTCTGGATATAAATGTTTCTGGTTATGAACAGGTGGATTGAGCAACTCTGAACCATGCTGTACATCTGAAGGTAGATTGAAGTGTCATGTAACTGTGTAAACAAGTATTTTTGTTTGCAAGCTTCTCAAGATGCTACTGAGTTGTGAACAGGAATGTCAACAGCATGGGATAACCTTACACCTCTCTGCTTTCTACATATCAGTAATGATGTAATAGATTACTTTCATAAGTTTTTCATAAATTTTTGCCAGAATTGAGTGATTATTTTAAACCCAGAATTAACATACACATGAATCTGCTTGTCAATAAAGGCAGATACTTTAGCTTCCTGTCCCAAAGAAGGACATGAATTAAAGCTGTTCTTTTCAAGATGTCTTCCTTTTTCTTGAATAAACTTTTCTTTCTAAGTTCTCCTAGCATAAGTGATACTAGATGGTACAGTCCTGATTAGCATGACTTTATCCTTTATTGGACAGGATACCTTCTTTTCATAGGTGGTCTTGGCATATTAACCTTGCTGTTGTTTTCCAAGGTTATTGTGATGAATCTTAACGGTCTAAATGTCGTTTGGCTTTCTGTTACTGATAGAAACTGCTGTTTCTTTTTCCAAAACCCTGATTCAGTGTTAATTTTCCTCAGTTAATACTCCCAGGTAAATGAAAAGGAATATGCTTGAGTGCACAACTTGATGGTACAAATGATGAGTTGGCATCATTCTGTTAAAGAAAGTTCTGCATACAATACAGTGCATTTGAGTTTCACGTATCCAGCCTTATGCTTTCATACACTATCTTGACTATTTCTGATAGCTCACCTGTCAAGTAGCTGAGACAATATTGTAATTTTAAAGCTGTATTTCCAAGTATCCTGAAAGTTGCTTACATCGTTTGAGTTCCCCCTAAGTCTGAGGTGGTCTTCATTACTACCACACTATTTTTATAGCTGATTTCTTATCTTCCAGGTCTTTTTGGTGAAGGTGGGTGAAGCGTTGTACTCTGGCTTAATGTCATAACTCAAATAGCATACCAATGTACTACTTGTCTTCAGCTTTCATTTGACTCCTACAACAGAACTAAACTAGGTTGGCAAAGCTGTCCTAGGGATAGTACAGTGCGTTGCTGCCTTAAGGAGTTGGTCTGCATGTGGAGCTTTCTGGCTAGCAGTGGTGAGAAGTGATGGCATTTACATCAAAGGAAAATGTGAGTTTTACTCCTTTATAATGTGGCAGCAGCAGTTACCAAGGCAAACAATGAGACTTAAATACATGCTTGGTTAGGTCCTTAGTTGTGTGAATTAAAAACGCGCTGATGTGTCTAATTGCTAACTGTTAAAGTCAGTATTAGCAAAATGAATTCATTTGTAGGGGTTAATTACACATAAATCCCAAACTTAACAGTGCATAATGTAGTTGCTTCAAATCTCTGTAAGAATTTGAACTGTGCACCCGGTTTCTAGATGTGATTAACAATGTGCATTAAAAAAGTAGGATTTATTACTTAACTAATGCTTTGCTGCCTGCCCTCCTCCTTACCCCCATGATGAGCTTGTCTGGTATTGCATTGAGTACTTCTAGTTGCATACTAAGGGCAGCCTGCTTGCCAGGCTGAATGAATCCTGATTACTCCTTATTTCCCACCTGCCACAGTATGGGGTCATGTTAACTGTTTCCAATTACTCTACATTCTTTTTCCCTCAAAGTCTCCATCTTGCAGATTGAAAGGTCTTTCTTTTTTACCCTAGTGAACCCATTCTATCTCCTTGAGCTCACTTGCATGCTTTTCTGACAGCCTCCACTCCCTCATCCTCTACCAGTGAAAAGGACTGGCTGTGATTCCTCTTAGCAGTCTTAAGAAGAGGTAAACATAAGATCTGCCAGTGCATGCAAAAAGTGACACAAGACCTTGTGCAGCTGTATGTGCTTAAAGCTGGCCTGTCCTTTTTTGATGTTCTGCTTCTTAAACTAATTGAAAGTGACTTAAAATAAGCTATCTTCAACTCTTTTTTTCAATTGCTATTTTAGATGTTCATAGGAGTCTTTTTAATGCATATATACCTTCTGCTAGGGCATGGCTGGTGTGTCAGGTGACGATTCTTGGGAGTTCTTCCAAGTTTGAATTCTCCTGGTTTCTGTTACTTTGTTGGCCTTTGATTTCAGAGGATCCTTCTGACTCGTTTTTCATGCCTATTTAGGTTTCTCACTGTCCCTCAAATTATCACAAATAAAAACTGAAGTAATTTTTTTTTTGCAAGTGACTGGCAAACTTAATCCTACAGTCTTTAGAGAAATGATTGTGGTAGTATCTGGAGTGGCAGCAAAGTGTATGTGAAATTTTCCTGTTTGTTTCTTTCTGCTAACTTGTTTCTTGTATTTGTTAGCAACTGGCGTTTGGGTTGGGTTTTTTTGCAAGCCATGTATGCGATCAAGGGGCATGCTTAAAACTTACTGCCAGGAAGCTGTCTGAAAATGTGAAAAGGATGTCTGGAGGTGTTTGGTCTGGTTTATCGAACAGTCCTTTGCATTGTGTGATGCAGCTCTACCCATCTGCTACAGTCCAATCTCTTAATGATTTTTATATTCTCTGTTACTACTGCTCTGTTACTGAGCTTCCTTTTCTCTGGATTTAGGAATGAGGCAAAGCCACATCTACAACATAAAACATTGTTGCAGTTCTTTAAACTGTGGGTCACTTTGATATTTCTTGTACTGCTGAGGTACCTAGATGACCTTTAAAAGTCCCTTTCAACCCAAACTATTCTATGATTCTACACCTTTTAGAAAATGGAACAACTGTTAGTCTATGAATCTGTCATAACTTCTGCTTAATACTAATTGTTGTTAGACAGACTTGCTGTAGTCTTCTGGTGTATGTTTTAATGCCTGCAGCGGAGTCTTGGTCTGACTCTAAACCCTAGATGGCAGTTATCAGCCATGACTTATTTGCATGTAGTTTTTTCTTCCTGCCCTTTGGTAAAGCGTATTAAGATGTTTGCTGTTATCAGGACTTACTGTACAGTTGTCTTTAGGACTGGATCTTTTGAATTTGCTTTCTCATAGTTGAGAAGCTTTACAGCACAAGCTGCTTCTTTCATGGTCCTTGGAATGGGAAGGTGAGTTTAGAGCACTAAAATGCTGTCTCTTATTTTTTCATGTACTCTTGCCCTGGTTATGTCTGTGGATGGATGCATAGAGGTGGTTTGTAGCTTATAAAAGATCTGAACATTGCTACAATGAAGTTACAGCTTCTGTTTTCTAGAACTAGATTTGTGAAGGCAAAGAACTGATAATTACTGTGTCCCAACTGGGGCTGGGGAGAATTGTTGTTTGTTTTTTTTTAAAAAGACATTTCAAAGAAAGTAAGTCTGTGATAGCAATTCTGTAATACTGCATGCTAGGCTAATCTATTTCCAAAGTGTCTTGGACAATATTTTGTTTGGGTATAGAAATACATTGATTTCTTCCAATGTTTGGACTGGACAACATAAGTAATTTTTGCACCCAAGTAGCTGTAGGATCAATGGTGTCTCTCTAGTACCGAAGTATATTTAGAAGGCATTTGGGTCAGCTTGTACCTATTTTTTGGGGAACAGAACTTCTCTCTTCTTCCAGTCTGTTCCCTAGGCAGGTATTGTTAGCAGTGCCGGTACTGTGGCTGGGCTCAAAATTAGTTCTTCTGCTGCAAGGTTCCGCAGTGCATAGAAGCTTGCTTCATTTGCATAGCAACATCTGCAAATGAATACACAACTTGGAGAAGTTAATCAGCTGTCTACTTCCTGATTTTGTCTTGCAGTAAATTTGTATGTTAACTTGACCGTAGCAAAATAGCACACCACTGGGCAGGTGTAACCCGTTCAACAAACTTCTCTGCATTACCACTATCTTGGTATATAACTTATTTATGTATACCATTTAATATACCGCTATCTTGGTATATTAAAAGTCATGGTGTAAAATGGCAGTTAAAGGCAGATGAAAGTTGACGTGTGTCTTCTGCCTTCACTGTGTGAAATGTTCCTTAGTTAGAAATCTGTGTGCCTTGAAAGTCTTAAAATATGTTCAAAAGCTCACTTTGTTTTGTTAGGCCTCAAAGACTTTGCATTTGCTTTCAAGGTCAGGCCACACCTGTGGAGTACTGTGTTCAGTTCTGGTCTCTGCCATACAAAAATGATGGGGACAGACTGGGGAGGCTCCAGAGAAGGGCCACAAAGATAATCGAAGGACTGGGAAGCTACCATATGAGGGAAGATTGAGAGAACAGGGTTTGTTCAGCCTTGAGAAAAGAAGGCTTAGGAGACACCTTATCACCATGCTCCAGGTGATAACGATAGCTAGAAAGAAGGTAGAGACTCCCCTTTCTGCAATTTGCCACATGGAAAAGACATGGGGTGATGAGTGCAAGTTACTCCTGGGGAGTTTCTGATTGGACACGAGGAAATTTTTTCATCAGGAGGAAAACGAGCCGTTGGAATAATCTCCCCAGGGAAGTGGTTGGACAGGATGCTGGGCCATCTTGTCTAGACTCTGCTTTTCCCCAGAAAGGTTGGACTAGATGATTCTTGAGGTCCCTTCCAGCCTGGGATTCTCCGATTCTGTTTGTGACAGGTTGATTTAGATGGTTGGTTGGTTTGTTTGTTTTTTGCTAGCTGTTCTGTATGTAAATTAGTGAAGCTTACATGCAAAGTAAGTTTTTTAGCCTTTAAGACAAGTGATTCTGCGTTGATGTAGAGACTGGTAGTTTTGCTTAAACACCAGAAACTGCCTGATGCTCAGCTATGCTTTATATAAATACTGGGGTTCTTAAAACTTGGTATCTTGTTGCTATGTTTAGCACATTTGAAGTGGTATTTTAATACATTTTGGTTTTTGGTGTTGAAACAACCCTATATGGAAACTTTGTATTAAGTAAGTGTATTTATTTTCAAGTAACCTTTGCTAAGAAAGGTAACAGAATTTTTATGCAAACCTAATTCTTGGATTAAGGAATAAACCTTGTGAAACTGCTTAGTTTCTCTGTTTTTAGTTTTTCATTTTATAATGTTTGGTATCTTCAAAATAACCTTGTTTCACCTGTGCTCATTATGTTGTTGTTTTGTGTTGTTTTTCCCTCTCTTTACAGCAGTTCTGTGGTGTTCTTGGTCACACATTTATGGAGTTTCTGAAGGGCAGTGGAGACTACTGCCAGGCACAGCACGACCTCTATGCAGACAAGTGAACTGTAGAAATTCATTACTACTCCACCAAGAAGCCCCCCTAAGAGTGGTTGACCAGGATAAGAAGTATTGAATTGAAATTGGCAGAGCATTTAACAACAGAATTCAGACCTGGATGGGGTAAACCTCAGTGCACTGCCTTTCTTTTGCCTCAGTATTACTGGATTGAAGAATTGCTGCTTCTTGTTAGGAGGTTCATTTCATTTCCCATTGCTCCTGACTTCATACTTAAAAGCACTGAGAATTTCACGTGGAGTATAGTGAAGTAGACTTCAGTTTCTCTACATCACTTCTGTATTAGATTTTTGTTTTTTATTCCTTTCATAATCTTGTTGCATGTTTAACTAAATCAATATGGCCCGAATGAACCGCCCAGCTCCTGTGGAAATCACCTACAAGAACATGAGATTCCTAATCACACACAATCCAACCAATGCAACCTTAAACAAATTTATAGAGGTAAGGCCATAACACAATTCTTACTGATGTGGGTTTGTTTTGGGTTTGGTTTTTTTAATGCCTGAACAGCATCCTATATATTTCCTTTACTAGTTGATAATGGCTGTGGAAGCCATATGAAGAGGTACTGAAACTTCGTGTGTTGACATTTTTAAGATACTGATGCCATGCTTCAAAGACTACAGACAAATCTATTCAAATATACTTCGGCCTTTACAGAAACATGCTTCTAAAAGTGAAGCAAATAATTAATTATAATGTATATTGTGCCTTAAGTACATTTTTAGGTCTTAAAACGGGAATTATCTGGCAGAGTTGTGTAGAACAATATAAAGATCTGCTAGCAGTAGGAACTCACATTTAGATTCATCTAAAGAGGTGTAACATTTCTTTGCACCTATTGTATAGTGATTAAAAAGAAAATAATTCACTATACATTGTGGATCAGAACCTTAGGAAAAAATAACAGGATTGCAATATGCTTTCACTGACTATATCCCTTCAGTATTAGCAGATCGTGGTTCTACTGTAGCTTAAGAGAATCCTCTGAGTGTCATAGTGTCTACTTGAGTGAAATTTGTGGTGGTAGGGGCTCTCTGCATACAGAACTCTCTGTGTTTTGGTACATGCTGAAATTGTTTAATGGCTAAAGCCAGGTGGCTTGGCATACACCACGAGTATCTGAATTTATCACTTAAACCTTGCATCTAGCATATTTGAGCTATAAAGTGCACAGTTAAAAGTGTATGGATGTATGCTAACAATAGATTCGTCTGAAATTACCTCTTGGTAGGATCTGAGTTTGAAATGCAGTCCCTCATTAGCAAGATTTTTAAGTGTATTGTATGTCTATTTTGCACTCAGTGTGGGCTAATTTACAAGAAACACTGTGAGGTAAGATTTGCTTGCCTTGATACTCTCACAAGTAGATGAAGTGTGCTTAGGCTATGCTTCAGTCATTGCCATGACAAGTTAAAGCATGAATGATGGGTTGTTGCAGAGAAAATTAAGAGTGATTGCCTTTCTGGTTTTGGTTTGGTTGGTTTGTTTGTTTGTTTTAATGGGAGGGTAATAACAAAATGCAAAGTTAAATTTTTTTATTCTCTAGTTATAACTCAGTAACTGGAGTAAATTAGTATCCTGTGCTCCTAATTCTGAACAATAAAAGGTCTTATAAACCTGTTGCTTTAAGCAGAGGGAGAGAAGGGGAAGATAAAAACCTTATTCAGAATTCTTTTAGTGAAGTATGTAGCTTTGCAAACCAGGAAACTTTCTGTTCTCCTAAGAAGAATGAGCTTTTGGAGATGGACTGCTTGTTTCATCAATATTATCTAGATGTGATTTTAAAAGGAAAAAAAAAACAATCCAAAATCTGCAAACATACCTAACAGTTAAGTTTTGTCAAGAGTTTAGAAAAGGTATCTGTCATTAGCACACAGGTTTTCGTTATTTAAGCTTTCTGTGTTCTTCACAAGGTGGCAAGAATTTGTATGAATTTACTTACTGAAAATTTTGGAATGAGTTAATAAGCTAACCTACTGAGAAAATGAAATGTTAAGTGAAGTCAGTTTACTCTTAACGCAGTTTTTTGTTTGTCACTACACCACTCACCACCACACGCCTACGACGCCGACCAGCCCCAAGCGCAAAAGTCGCC
>WTSP01016833.1:0-34634 GCA_025331215.1 Actenoides lindsayi
TCCATTCCCCACCACTCTCTGAGCCCGGCCATCCAGCCAGTGTTTGACCCAGCAGAGTGAGAGCCTGTCCAGGCCTAGGGCAGACAGTGATTTCATAAGGATGCTGTAGGGAATGGTGCCAAAGGCTTTGCTGAAGTCCAGGTAAACAACATCCACAGCCTTTCCCTCAGCCACCAAGAAGGTCACTTTGTCATAGAAAGAGATGAGGTTCATTAAGCAGGACCTGCCCTTTACAAACCCATGCTGAGTGGGCCTGATTGCCTGGTTGTCTTGTAAATGGTTTGTTATGGCACTCAGGATGATCTGTTTTATGGCCTTCCCTGGCACCGAGGTCAGACTGACAGGTCTGTAGTTCCCCAGATCCTCCTTCCTACCCTTCTGGTAGATGGGTGTCACATTTGCTAATCTCCGGTCTGTTGGGACCCCCCCCCAGTTAGCCAGGACTGCTGATAAATCAAGAAGAGTGGCTTGGTGAGCACATCCTCCAGCTCCTTCAGCACTCTTGGGTGTAACCTGTCTGGCCCCATAGACTTGTGTATGTCCAGGTGGTGCAGCAGGTCACTAACCATTTCCTCTTGGGTTATGGAGGCCTCCTTCTGTTCCCCATCCCTGTCTTCCAGAGCAAGAGGCTGCCTACCCAGCAAACAACTAGTCCTGCTATTAAAGACTGAGGCAAAGAAGGCATTAAGCACCTCAGCCTTTTCCTTATACTTAGTCACTATGTTACCCCCTGCATCCAGTAAAGGATAAGATTCTCCCTCATCCTCCTTTTGTTGTTAATGTATTTATAGAAGCTTTTTTTTTGTCTTTTACAGCCATAGCTAGACTGAGTTCTAGTTGGGCTTTGGCCATTCTAATTTTCTTCCCGCAGAACCTCACCACGTCTTTGTAGTCTGCTTGAGTGGCCATCCCCTTTTCCAAAGGCCATAAACTCTCCTTTTGCTCCTGAGTTCCAGCCAGAACTCTCCTTTCAGCCAGGCTGGTCTCTTCCCTGCCAGCCCACCTTTCGGGACATGGGGGTGGCCTGTTCCTGAACTTTTAAGATTTCCTTCTTGAAGAGTGCCCAGCCTTCCTGGACTCCTTTGTCCTTCAGGATGGCCTCCCAAGGGACACTGCCAATCATCTCCTAAACAGGCCAAAGTCTGCCCTACATAAATCCAAGCTAGCAGTTCTGCTGACCCCCTCCTTGTTTCTCTAAGAATCAAAAACTCTGATCACTAAACCCGAAATGGCCTCTGACAGTTCTATCTCCTACAAGGCCTTCTCTGTTAACAAGCAGAAGGTCCAGGAGGGCACCTTCCCTAATTGGCTCCTTCACCAGCTGTGTCATGAAGTTATCTTACACACACACTAAAAAAATATTATCAAAGGTAAGAGGGAGCTATTTGTCACTGCAAATGGGATACACAGATACCTATTTTGCCTGAGCACTTCTTTGCTTGGATAAATGAATAAACTCTTGCTTTTTTAGTGTACAACTTTATTTTTACAGAATTTTCCACGACAAGTTTTCAGCTTCTTCTAGAAGAAATCAGCTTTGCAAAATACTAAACCAGCCATAGCTTGTAGGAGGGAAATAGGAACCCTTCCATTTATGTGTGCAAGGCTGGGCTTGGTTTCCTCCTTTAAGAAGGGCAGAGCTACCTCAGGCAGGGTATGTGATTTACGCATGTCTAACACCTCCCTCTACTGGCTAAAACCATGGGAATACTGTATTTCCCAAGCAGGAAGGTTTTCTCTGGAATGAGAATCCCGAGACCAGGTCACCTCTCATCTACTCGTTCTTAAAACACATTTGTAACATCTCTCTGTAACCCTAAAGCAGACAAGGTTTGTGTGATGGAGAAGGTGATAATGAACTGGGTACAATTCACCTGAAACACTTTCTCAATGCTGAAGTCGTCAGTGAAATGCTTCGAAGACAAGGTGACACTAAGCAAAGGCAATGGGGCTGTTTCTTGGGAACCCAGGATTAAAAGGGACAGTTGCTTTGCAGAACCTTTCAGCTTGGACTCCAGAACAAAATCTGATTTAGCCATACTGCTTATTAAGCAATTTTGAAAACTAAGATCCTAATGGTGAACCTTAAGTTCCTTCAGTAAGACCAGAGTCCAGTAGTTAAATCTGGAGGTTTTACCAAATCTCATCTCTTTACTCCTTGAAGACCACTACAGCCATAACTCAGTGCTACTGTGTACAACGTACTAACAGCATCTTTTTGTCTAATCCTATCCGTACTCTTTTTAAATGCTGAACAGCTGACAGAATTGATAAAAAATTATCTTGATATGTTTTGAGAATGAGAAGCGCCAGCCTGTGAATACACTCCAGATGTCAGGGCACAGCTGGGATACTCTGTCAGGACAAGTTCACAACACATAGCACCCACACAGGTCTTCAGTTTCCAGAACTGCGTAACATGGTCTCTCACACCCTAGAGGACTAATGGTCCTTACAGAGTCTTCAAGCTACAGCTGGGAGGGTACAATTCCCATATATGCCAAAATTAAATTACATTAACTGGAGATAAAAACATCCTAAAGTTAACGGTCTCTTTTGTAAGCTGCTACCAGAACTGGCCATATGGATCTCCTGTGGAGAAGAAAAATAGAAAAGATGGTCCATTCCATTAGAACTGGAGGATTCACTTCACATAACCCTTCTGAAATGCAGCCTACATTACAGATTCATAGGTTCTTGATCTATAGGCTACAGACACTATTTTTCCTGCTACAAGACTGTCAAGTTCAACAATTCAAATGCTATTTTCAGTCATAATTGACACAATTGCAGATAAGGTAAATAATTGAAAATTTTAAGGTATTCATAGCAAGAGAATTATATCCTTTTCATTGTTCTCCATCTTTTAAAAGCCTTTTTAATTCACCATTCCTTTCCTCTTATTTCCCTTCTTCCTTTGTTTGATAAGCTTTTTCTAAATTTCCCTTCCCTGCATCCTGCATGCAGGGTGAAACCATTCATGCAGAATTCATCACAGGAAAACAAACATAGTATCTCACACTCCCATACTCCCAGGAGGGAATTAACTGAAATTACCAGTTCTTGGGAAATGGGCATAGGAAAAAAAAAAAACAAAAAACCAAAACCACAGGAGAAATTACTATAGCCAAGTTGTCAGGGAAACTCTTAGCACTCTGGTAGCTCAGGAAAATGGGCTATTTGAAACACTTTCCTCTAAGTATCCCCACAAACTACAGGGTCGTTTATGAGGACAGGAGTTGCACAAAGCCCGAAAGCGTTATTGCCTTTGAAAGGCTTAGTAACTTCTGGCTGCTGGGGGAGAGCTCACTGCAGAATGGACTCTTGCTACATTTTAACACAGACATAGGGTTCTGTGAACAGGACTTGGCTAATTCTCCCTTTGTGGAAGTCTTTAGGAAGCTTTTCATTGTATAGCTCATTCTATAGAACTCCTAAAGCCAAAAGATAAGTGACATTTTCTAAGGAAATGATCCAATTCTATAGTGGGCTTTTTAAAAATTATTCATGCCCAACCCTGTTACATTTCCTTTGCTACTCAAGGGACAGCAATTATCACAGCCAGCACTGAGCAGACTTCTGCAACAGAACTTCATTTCTTTTAGTCCTGCATGAGTACATGGAAGAACAGCACTTTCCCAGTTCTAAACACACAGGCAGCTTCTGTAAGCTATAGCTAAGTCACATTCAGCATGAGGCTATGGTTATCAGTGCAGTACTCTTCTGCTCTCTGCTCAAAACTCTTCTGACTTGCCTTATAGATAGCAAAGACTTCAGACTGTAAAATGACCTGAACTTAGGACACACTGACAACATGCTGCTGGGATACAAGTGTTGCTCCAACAGCTCTCCCTGCACAGATGCACTTATATCCAGAAGACATCTTGTTTAGCTCTGCTACTTACCATAAACACACACACACTGAAAACGTACAGCTGGGAGAGCAGAAAACGACAGCTAGAGCATGTTTCTGTGGCATAACTGCACTTGCAGTAGTATTCTTTTGAGCAGAGCAATGCTGATAAAGAGAAAAAGCAATACAACTATGGCAACCAATCTTTTAAGTGCTGACCTTGCTGTGACTAGATGACTTGTGACAGCAAGTACGTGAACTGTGGGACAGGACAGGCTGCGGGAAAAAGGACAAGAAATCCTAAGCTTTAGCCCTGACCCAGGGCTACAATGGATATGTAGGAAATAAATAATTCTGTCTTTATATATTATATGAGGCGATGCCTCAGTCACCTGGTAGTTAAATGTGTGGAGATCTCATAAAACATGCCTAACTTTGTGTCCCACAAGGAATATAAACACAGTTATTTGGTGGCAGAGGTACAAATCTGCTAAAGACATAGTTTTGTGAACCTTCTATTCTGCAGGTTATAGGAAGTTTCCTTACAGTTGCATAGCTTGCTCATAGAGTATTAAAGTATTCCTCTTCCTTCAGTTATGCAATTTGCCTGCTTGAACTACAGACCTACGAGCCCTGGAGATTCATCAACACTTGAACCCGCTTACCCTCTCCAAATGTGCTTGCCACCCCTGGCTCCCTTTCACCTTAGAGCGTGAGGATGTGCACGCACATATACAAGGTGTGTTAAGAGGTTAAAAGGGTGAATTTGTGCTGGGAGCATCATGTAGATGATTGGATTCTCAGCTTGGCAGGAGAAGAAAGGCCAAGGCATGCCAGAATTTGCAGAGACATATTCCTCAAGTTTCTTGAACTTTACTTGGCTCTCAGTCTCCTAGCAAAGACCACAGGACTCAAGGTCACCATGTTCATACAGATAGTTGTTAAAGCACCTGAGCACACACGCAGCTGATTCAGGCCACATCTGAGGCCCTGCCATCAAGAGCACTTTGCTACATGCATTCCTCCCTGCACAGGGCTTCTCCCTCACTCTCCTAAGAAGGAGCAGCCATTACATTCAGATCATTCATTTCACTGCCTATAAACCTCTGGAACAGAGCTGCCCAGTCTGCAGTTTTGCCTTCCTCTGCTGTGAGGAAAGAAGTTCATTGCAGTTCTCCAGGTTAGCAAGCACTTATTGGAAGTCTACTGGAGCTAAAGAGGCATGGGAAAAAGAAAGAACCCAAGTCTGTAGCCCCAGGGGCAAGAAGAGATTGCATAGCACTGTCTGGACAGCCAGCCCACAGCACTTGAATTTTCCCAGCGGTGCCTACACTCACTTTCCTTCTAAATGAACCCGCTTCTGCCACCCATGCCAAGTCCTGAAAGAAGAGCCTGGCAGACACCTTCAGCAAAGTCCCCATTGCTTCTATGAAAATTGCCCTGTTGCAAACTATGATCAGGAAGGCTACTCTTGCAGAGGCTGGCACCCAGCTTCAGTTCAATTCACAGCTCACAAGGCAATTTCCCTAGGCTGACAGAGTAAGGTGCTTTCTTTGCCTTAAAAAACAGTAACAGGGAAACAGTGCAGCCTTTGCCCCAAAAACACCTTTTACTGGTCTGCAGAGCTAGGCTCTAAAGTTACAGACATACGACATAATTTAGAAGGACTTAGAAATATTTGAGCTAGCTCTGATAACTGAGTCATAGTAACAGAACTTGGGGCAGTTAGCCTTGACGAAAAGCAGGACCTGTCCTACAGGATGCCATCTGGGGATCTTTCTCTTTTTACCCCTAACCTCAAGACTTGAGAGAAGTAAGAACCTGGCACATGTCTCTGGCACAGGGCCATAAGGCAAAGATAATGCTGACACTCCTTGAACCTCCTGGGGAGTGATCCCTCTGGCAAAATGTAACTCCCCTTCTCTCACTGGGAAGGCAGACACTCTCTGGGATTTCTCTAGGTGAAAAGGACAGTGTTGCCATAAAGACTTGAGGAGAGAGCAAGTAAGCAGAGGAGTGTGTCCTCCTTGCAGAACAGAAGTAATGCAAGTAGCACAGCTCATGGTTGAGAAAAGAAGCACAGCAGGTGGAACAGGGAAAGAAGTACATTATTATGGAAGAAGCAGCATAGTATTACAGCCAAACATGTTAATATTATTATATAATGACCTTTAATATAACAGGCATTTGCAATTGCAAAACCCCTACGGCAGCACAAATCTTGATGCAGGGTAACATCAGGCCATGTGCACACATTAATGCCCAGTACATATAGGCATCCCATTAGCTTTAGTAGGAGCCATGCATCTAACTAGGACTTGGGAACTTTCTATTTCTGTGCATGTCCCATGAGCCTCTACTGAATTACAGATAAGGCCACTGGTTGTGACAGTGTTTATGTCCAACAGATGATACAAGGTAGAGGGGAAAAAGACACAGCATCACTCTGTATCTGGGAGCTGACAGCTCCAAAATCATGCTATGTCTTAAAAGAAACAACAGTTTTCAAAGTTGCTTTTGTTTTCTCTGCAGGCCCATTCCCTAATGCTATCACCTACTGCATGTTCCAGCCTGTATTAAGCACCACCCTATTCATGAGAAGTCATTCTGCAAGAAATGGAGGTGATTTCAGCATATTTCAAGGTATTAAAATCATTTTAGTAAGTATCAAACTCTGAAGTAGATAATAGGCATTAATCACCCAAATAAATCCATTAGTCAGATGCAGTGTTGATGGTTCTTCCTGTACCTACAGCATCAACAAAGTCAGAATGAAACATCAGCCTTCTCTGACTTGCTATAATGAATCCAGCTGTTACTTTAATGGAATTAAAAATTTCACCCCCTGTGATCTCCTCTTTTATTTTTGCTAATTACTTTGGTACAGAGATTTCAAGAAAGTTTTTATGCCACAATACCTTTATGCCACATTACCTTTTGATAATGGCTCATCTGGCCTGCAGAGGCATTATTTTCAGTAATGTTCAATATTTATACA
Organism: Actenoides lindsayi; assembly: GCA_025331215.1. NCBI lineage: Eukaryota > Metazoa > Chordata > Aves > Coraciiformes > Alcedinidae > Actenoides > Actenoides lindsayi. Next base: position 6,852 of record WTSP01016833.1, read on the forward strand.
CATTTAATGCATAGGATATCTAGACTGATTAAAAAAGCTAAACAAATTTCTATGTGAATTTGTATGTCTGTAATTAATTTACACGTACGATTTGATCTATCAATCCAGTGCCATGCTATTGCAGGCAATTTCCTTACAGAGTTTCTTAACATCACAGAGAAGGTTTCCATATCTAGGCAATTAATCCAGGTTCTTAAAATTCCCCATTCAAACTATCTCCATTCTTGAAATGCAAGAGGGGAAGAGGAAGAAGCTGAGTAAGAAAGTGAGGTCAAAGAAGAAGAAGAAGAACAACAACAAACCCACAGTTTTTTCCTTTGTGGAGTCATGGGAGGGGAAAAAAAAAAAAAGCAAACTATGGAAAATAGTCTAATCTTAGTGAAGAAAATGTTCCAGAAGCTTACAATTCTGCTTAAAATGCAAAGGATGGAGGGATTCTGAGGAGGCCAGACAGGTATTTCTCTCAAACCACAGTTAATGATTGTTTGCATTTCTCTTAGTCACACTGTCCAGAAAGATTTTACCTTAAAAAGACCACAGCAACCATCTTAAGAACAGACTGTCTCTGCTACAGAGATCTGCTTCTCAGTTACCAACAGTATTGCATGTATTTACCTCATTGCATGCCCAGTCAGAAGTCAAAAGTAGTCATTCCTGCTCCAAATGGTCAAAGGTAAGAACAGCACAAAAGCAAGCTCTCATGTAATACCTTTGCCCTTGCCAAGTGGCTGCCAAGTTTGAGGCACTTCCAGCCCTCCCTCCTCCTGTGAAACCAGAGCTGAGAAGACAAGATCATCGTGCAGGTAGCTGTCTAGCAAACACACACAAGCCTGTTTCTTCACAGCAGTCTCATGCTGCACACAGGCAGCCTGTTGCAAAACCCCTGAGCAATATACTTCTGCCAACCACCTACCTTGGGCCCATGTCCTCCAGGGCACTGTAACACAGAAATGTGGTAGCAGCAGTTTACCTTACCTCCATATTACATCCTTGTCTCCTCATACCCGATCCTACATGACCCCTTACCAATGCTAGGGCAATTGCACCAGGGCCACACCTGAGTGAACCTCACGGGGACCTGAGTGAAATTACACGCCACTATTTTCAGCCAGGTTACTTCTCAGACAGATCAGTCTTCTGTTCCTACCCACAACTCCACCCAAGACACTGCTATAGCAGCAGAACTTGTAGGGGTACATGGGGAAGATGGAAAAAGGGATGTACACAGGAAGAGAGACTGAAAATGGGAGCTACTTAGGCCAGCCCCATTGCCAAAGTAAGTAACTTGGTAAGTAATTTAAGAACCATAAACAAAGATTTAACACATCTGACTTCCTGAACTCTGAACCTTACTCCCTCTCCTCCATCAATCCCTGCTTCCATGAAATCCGTAAGCCTAAGCTTATTAAGCCATATTTTGAAGACTCTTCTCTCAATTGCAGTGATTGTTAAGTAACCACCCTCATATCGTCCCTCTCAAGCACACAGGGCCGTTCCAGTATAACTGTGCTAGGCAGAGGCAAATACTGTTAATTGATTGGGGTGACTAATTCATGTTTGAAATACTACATCTTGCCAGATTATTTTGATATTTCCACTTCTGCCTCAAGCAAGAACATAGAAACTGATAAAAATTCACAGAAAAATGGACAGCAAGCAAAAAAGTGGACAAAAATGAAAACGGACAAACAATAAACATGTTTGAGCCTCAGACTAAAATGGGTTTGCTCCCAGGTCTTGTCTAGCTTTAATCCCAAACCGATTTGTCCATTGTCAGCGAACAATTGGCAGTCAGCAGACACTCAATAGTCTTCCCTTCAGTTATTTTGTATATTCCAACTTCTTCATCTCCAAGGGTTCAAACCTCTTTGCGATGATTTGTTTTCCTTTCTAGTTTGAAGAACGTGATGACAGTCAGTGCAAGAAAGCTGTATAATAGTTAATGTTGTGTAAGCACTGGAATGGTGAGAAAACTCTTCTGAGTAAACATGATCATTCCTCCAAAATGTATTTCTCCAGATGTTAGACTCTACATGCTTGTGTGGACTATTGGAATTACAGAATACTACATCTGCAAAATGTTCATTTAACTCTATTGACTATTAAACAATGAAGTTGAATACCTCAGGATCAGATGGGTAGTCTTTTATGAAGAGCACATTCCCTAGAGAGCAACTGGAAGATCTCAGCTATCACATACAGCTTTGTAAACCATTAAGGAGACAGAACATTGCCTGTTCACAATTAAGTCAACAGTAAAACTTCACTGGCATAAGAATCAGCACCAACATAAAATGAGAGCAGATCTAAAACACATGTCCAGGCCCTAACAAGATAGATTGACAGAATGGTTCACCTGTAACTACTTTACTAGCAGTATTTCCCTCCTGAAAAGCAAAGCAAATTATTTTAATAATGTACTTGCAAAAAGGAAAACCAGAAATTCTACCCCCTAAAAGCTTTCTTTTCTTCCCACCCACTTTGAGTGGATTTTTTCCTCTTCTTGTGTCTGTCTCATTTCTAAGGCAAGCTCCTAGCAGTTGCTTATTGAAGACTTCAGTGGTGATTCTGGCTGGCTGATGGCAGCTTATTTGTTTCAAAATAATAGAAGAAGGACACACAGTAAGAAAGATTTCTTCACAGTTTCCAAGACAGAATATGAGTAATTCCAAAGGTATCAAGAATCAATTCTGTTTGCAGTAGTGCTCTCTTCTGCTTTATTTAGAAGATATAACGAAGAGCTAACTTAGGAGATACCAACAAAGCTATACCACACAGAAGGATCTCCTTTGCAAGGGGGAAGGATGCAATTAACATCTCTTAACAGTTAATTCTAAATTATTCTTTTCTAGTGGAGATTCCTGAATCCATTTCAACAGTTTATCAAGATAAAACAAGGGAAACAAAACAAGACAAAACCCAAAGAACTCCCCCCATAATTTATTCAAATGTTTAAACTTTCTTTAAATGATAACTGAGTTTGCTGCTGACTGACATGCAGATGGTTTATAAATAACCATACACGGAGGCTTTGCTCACTTTAAGGCTTTAAACCTCAGAGAATAATCTAGAAGAAACACCAAACTGCAACTTATCATACGTAAACTACATTATTCTTTAAAGTCACAGGATATTTGGTATTTGTTCACTTTACCAATGGTAAGACCAGAGACTGTTCATAGTGAATCTCTGTGATACATGAAAATGCACAGCCTATATAAAGTTTATATTCCAGAGATCTGGATTCAGTTTTGATGCATTGTTGAAAGCTGTTGATCTTGCTCACATTTGCAAATGCTTAATAGAACTGCTGGCTTTATGAGATGATACTTATTTAATCAACACCAGAGACCCGATACCATTTGCAGATAAATCAACAGAACATTCTTGTTATTCTGGCATGACATCTGTTAGCTTTTAGAAAAGAGGTTTCCATTCTTGCATGCCTAAGAATAAAAGTTCCATCCATCAAAATCATTCATTAGTTTTGTAATGCCCCTCTGCCTGACCTTCATTGCCTCATGTAACAAGCAACCTGCTGAGTCTTCTGTAAAGAACACATCTCAGTAGCCTATTCATCTAATCCACCAAACAGAAAAGGAGTAGTTGTGTTGGCCAAATTCATGCAAAAAGCATGCTTTGGTAACTAACTGAACCCCAGGATCCACACCACCTTATAACTATAACCTTCTAGCACAAAACAGGCAAGACTGCAGTCACTAGACAAGCACGCGGCTGATAACTTTGTTTAAACACGTTGAGCTTGATCATCTTCAGGCCAATTTTGTGATGAGAACAATAAAAGCAAGAATTGCTTTAAAATTACGTCCTGTAGATGCTGCTTATGATCCAGCTTCTCAAGGACATTTACAATAATACTCTCCTTCAGGATAGGCAGCATAGGGATTATTTTACACTAGCCTACAGCATCTGAAAACTTGGAGTCTGGTAAGACATAAAAGTAGAATTAAAATGGATTGAGTGACTTCAGCTAAGTCTCTGGTGAGCATTGATTCATGTTGCAAAACTACTGCTGAGAGAAGGTTGACTCTGGCTTTTGAAGTGGCCATAACACAGAGACTACTCTGGTCTGAACTTCCATTATATATTAATAGCATCTGAAAGAGATTTTGTAATGGAACTAATCTTTTCACACCTTGACCCATATATTTTTCCTTAACCAACAGGAGACATTTAATAGATTAGACTATTAACTATTACTCTAGTCCAGACCTGCACGATAAATCCCTGAGACAACATTTTCAATTAAGACAGCCTGAAATGACCTGTTTTTCAATGTCCATGATCTGATACAGCTGTTTGGTTTAATTTATTATTCTAGTCATGAAGCCTGTTAAAATTAGATGGCATATCAGAATCTAAAATAAACATCAGGACAAACCCTGGAATTATATAGCCTTGCTTCTTTCCCAGACCTCTTGACCCCCTTTTCCTAAACCCAGCCTGATCAAGGATCTCTCTAGGCAGATTTCACAGATTTTTGCATTAGCAGCATGAAACTACCAAAAATGTCTGTCAGGAGAAAAGTAGAGGCTACCACAGATTGAGAGGCAGTGACAAGAACTGGAAACAAGAACTAGACAGAATCAGGTTAGAGTTTTTAGACTGACAAGAAAGATTCACCCCTTCAGTATTAATTCTGGAGGCATTCAGATTGCTTTGTATTGGAGGAGGTATATTAATTCTTTCATCCCTATCTCAACCCAGTTTACACTGCAGATCTTTCACCAAAAACTTGCAATTATAGCAAGGAAGAATAGAATGGCAGCAGATTTTATTTTACTGTCTATCGTTCACAGTAATATACACACACTGGTTTTGTTTAGTGACTTTAAAAATGCAGTAATATCTATGGAGAGCTGGACATCTAAAACTCCGTATCAGGAAAAACAATTTCATGTTTTGTTCTTCTGAAAACATTAATGAATGATTCTTGTCTCAGTTAATTTTACATTCATTTTTCCACTCTTCCAGACCCTTCATATATGCCAAATGTAACAATATGGCTTAGCCTCAGACAGACTCCAAGGCACTGCACCAAGAACCGTTAACTGTTTTGAAATATGATCTCATTCTGCTTTTTTCTTATTGCTTAACCAGTTTCTCATCTCATGCTCTCTCTCCCACATTCAATGAAAAAAAAAGCCTCTTGTAAGGAGCTTTGTCACAGGCTTTTTGAAACATGATCTCTAAATAAAAAGTTGCTGCAAAGATGTAGACTACGCTGAAACTAAACAAAAAAGGAATCAGAAGACCAACTGACTCATTTTCTGCCACACATGTAAGCTGTGCCTTGAGAAAGTCAGAAATCAAGAAGTCTTTGATAAAATGGGGGCTGTAATTTAATGATTGGTACCAAGTGAGAACCAGCTTCACCACCCTGAAAAGAAATTGTTCACACAAATCAGACGCTAGCTCCCAGCAGACCTTCCTTGTCCAAGTCATTAAGACTCTCCCTCCTACTACTATTAGTCATGCTGAGTATTAATATTATTCATTGTTACTCATAGTTTACTCTTTGAATAACCTCATTAATTTGAGTGAGACATCTGCAGTAGGAGGTAGTAGATAATATGTGCATTTGTATACGCATGCATGTCTAATTAAAGGCTATCAAATGAGAAGACTGAGTTTCCCTTGCTGACTAAGCTGATCCTTAAAAGTCTGGACCCAGAACTGAAAGCATTTGTGGCTGCTGCTGGACATGTGCTAAGTCAAGGTTTCAAAAGTACCTGCAGCAGAATCACAGCAACTTTCTTGAGGATAGTGCAAAGTTATAACACCCTTCCACCCCGAGGGTCTACTGTGTGAAAGAAGCTTGGAAAGGGACAGCTGCCTGTCCCTCAGTACTTCCAAACAGCATGATAGTAACAAAGCTAGCAAGCAGATTCAGAAGAAAGCGCACACAGCTTGATACCTCACAGACCACTCTTCCATTTATTCCTGCCCTTTTGTGGATCCCAATGATGTTCAGAATATTTTTCCTCTGCAGGTCTTCCTTCTTCCAAAACTAGAAGAAAAAAAGCAAACCAGTTAACCATTCACTATAAGATATAACTGTACTTCATCCTGCTCTGTAGGCATCCTGTGATAGGATCATCTCAGAGAAAAGGGCAGACTCTTCTTAGAGTAAGGGGCCTATAAGAGCACTTCAAATAAATCATACAGATCATAAATAACTCAGGTGTTGAAGCTTTTATTTTTTAAAAAGGAGAGTTACTTTTCTCAGTGATTTCAGTACCTTTCAAAACTTCATGTATTACAACATTTATTCTTTAATTATAGTTTAAAGAGGAAAATTCTTGTGATAACTTTCTACAGAAAAATATGGGGATGGCAGTGCTACAGGCAGCAGGAGGGTAGAGGGATATGCTGTCTGAAAACAGGACAATGAGTCAGAAAAACATGACAGATGTCTGCTCTCTAACCATTTCCTTCAAATGTTTAAAGGAATTCCTGCTATGGATGAGAATTATAACTTTTAACTCTTTCCCCATGTCTTCCCCTCACTCCCCTCCCTCAAGCAAAGATTACTAGCACAGCTACAAAGTCATCACCCATCCTGTTTTCTCAGCACTACCCACCTCATCTCTGTGAAAGCCAGCTGGATCAGGCAATGCCTGTGAAGCCAGGCTCCTAATCCCATCAGGGTAGGGTGATAGCAATCTGGAAGCAGCAAGGCGGGACACCTTCTAAATACTACCACCCACAGGAAGAACTGTACTCAAGTGTTTACAGACTGCAAGCCTGTCTGTTCCCCTGTCCTGGACAAGGAGCAGGAAAATAAGGATAGCATCAGAGTGTGCTGTTTAGTGGCTAGCCCTGTAAGAAGCAGACCCAGGCTTTCCCCCAGCTCCCTGGAACACACCTGGAATATTAGCCCCATACTACTGAGTTTGCTCAGTTTCATGCACTGGACAAATTGTTGTTCCCACTTAATGTTTGTCTGAAGCCAAGGTAAAACCTTGTTCAAGACAGAGCCACAGGCTGGCATGACAGCTGAGGTGAGTTTAGTGTATCACAGAGTCAGAGGCAACAGCTCTTTTGCCACCAGATCCCACTTAGTGAGTTCCCATGATCAACAACATCCCACTACTGGATGCACCTGATAAACATGGGCCCCTCTTCTACCTGCACAACCTACTGCACTGGCAACCTTCCCTGCTCACAGTGTTTGAGGTACACATTTGAGAATAAATCAGGCAGCAGCACACTGAATGATACAATGCTGTCTTCTTCCTCAAACTGTAAACATGAACCCCTGCAGCTGGGGACAATTTTAGTCACCACAACCTCTTAAGAAATAGCAGCCTATGCCACTGGTCTTGTATTTTGCTCGATATACAGGCACATGCTGAGACTGGGGAAGGAAACATTTATCTCCTCCTCAGCAGAGTCAAACTAGAGGCAGGCACCATCTTATCCAAAACAATGAGTAAAGTGATCCTACCATTGACTGAGTTATCAAATACTTCCTTTCTGTCTGATAGACTTCTTAACACACAAGGAAGGGTGGAGTTCTTCTCACACTTCCAAGTATTATCAGAGGTACATTAAACATATTGATTGGTAAGGTGTGGTTCCAGTCAACATGGATTGCAGTGGCACAAAAACCCTCCACCTCCTCCTTCCAAGAGCTCAGTCACAATCTCACAGAGACTGACCAAGGCTGACATACTTTAGCTTTACTAAAAAAAAAAAAATCCACAAACAAACAAGCAGTTCCAGGGCATTTCCAAATAATCAGCGTAAGAACCGGAGTCTATAGGACAAAACCAGGAACTTCCACACCTGTAGAAATCAGGCCCTCATTGTTATTACTTTTCAGAATTCTGTATATTCAAACATGCTTCCAGTCATGTCAGTCAGAAAATTCAGAACTCATCTATTTCTCTGTTTGAGAAACAGAGGTAACAGTTATTTACCTATCACATAAGAAAGAATCTAATGAAGAAATATTAGGTAACATCTGTCTCCCAAATCATAAGTCATTGCACAAGTAGCAAGGAGTATTAGGACTTACATTTAAAAATAAAAAATAAAAATGTCATTGCATGCTCTGTCTTCTACAAATACAGCTGTGGCAATTCTCATGGATATAATAAAATGATCTGTTACAATCTGTTAAGAAACATAAGGGGTCCAATGAACAAATACTTTTTAACGGGAAAAAAGCCCACCAAACCCAGTTTAAAACTATCTCAATTTTGCTCATGAGAAATGCTGGTCAGCCCTACTCTCAGTTACTGGTAAGCAAATGGCAAAGCTTCCATTGACTCCAAGGAGAGAGTGCTGGGACCTTGAGGCTATATATTTTAAGTTACTGATATTCACAGGAATTTCCCTGTGAGCACAAATGTCATACAGTAACCACTGGGCAAGAATAAAACGGTGACATTATTACTAGTGCAGAATAATGGTTCATGATCTTTGCACTGTGCCCTATAGTGCAAATGTCATTACGTTTATTAAGATATTTCTTTTCCTTTGTGTTTGAGGGTATGGATCACAGCAGAAATGATTTTTATTTTTACAGTGACCTTTGCAAAGCTTGCACAGCTAGATTATGCTGCGGTAATGGGACAACCCAAAGGTCATGAAACATTATTCTGCCCTACTAACTATTAGAAATGTGATGGGAGTTAGAAAAGGTATCTGTCCTCAGGGCCAGTTTTTCTAGTCTTCCACCTTTGGAGACCTGGGTTCAATATTGGCCACGTCAGTTATAAGCTGGAGGCTGTTAAGAGTCCTTGTTAACATTTCAACAGTTAACTGAAGGCTATGCTTCCTGACTTGATGAAGTTCACTCTTTCTTTAGATACTACTGAATCATCCAGACAGTAAATGTAATAATTATGTTTATACTGAGGGAAGTGAGAGCCGATTTTCAATTGCAAATGCAAATGCTGCCATCCCCTTAAGAAAACAACGTGAAACTATAAAACCAGCCTGAGGGTGAGGAAGAGGCACTATCCTGGATAACACTGTCAAAAAATCTCCTAACACGGCTACGCATGGCTTGTTGGCAGGAGACTGTGCTTGTGATATTTCACAGTGATTGTCAAAACATTAGATTATAATGATGAGTACTATAGCATTAGTCCTACACAGAACTAAAATATAGTGCATGAAAAGCAAGGCAATTTTTTTTTTTCAGAGCATTAGTGTACATTCTATGATTCTATGATTTGTGTAGCAGATAGTAAAGTGAACAGCAACACCAGCTAATGTGTATGAATAACTGCAAAATATGTGTATTTTCATCACAATGTTGTTTAGGGGCACTGGATGCAAAGTGACAACTGAAAACAAAAAAGTAAAATCCAAGCCTCAAAACCACATGGAAGACAAAATAGGCAGTGATGAGACACTAAGGAAGCAGAAGCAAAAGTTGGTATATCCACTGATGAGTTCAAACTGTCCTGTTGATTCACGCATAAGCAACATGAGATGAAGTAGTTGCAGCAGAAAGAACAGGATTCCCGGGGCTGACACATGAATTAGAAAAGTATTTGCCTCCTTTGCTTCAGAACGTCCCGTTCTGGCACTGCCACAACATGTCACTTTGAAACCAAAATGGCATTGAGAATTACACAAACGTGGGCATGTGGTTAACCCTGCTGGGGCTTGTTACCATGATGTAACCATCTCATTTTTTTTCCCTCGGTGTTTTGTGTGCCAGGATTAAAAATTTTTTACCATTTTTAGCCTTGAGGCCTTAATTATATTTGCATTTTGCTGGCACAACAGTATTTTATGCTACCTAACAAAAAAGCACCTTTTCATGTCTCTGCAGCAGTAGCTGCATCACCTGGTTCTTCACATGAAGCCAATGCTGTAAACATCTTAGATATTCCAGTATGATAGAAACAGGGAAGAAATGCACTGGGAGAAATGAACCAATGTTAATTTCACATTTTGAGAAAACAAGAGGAGTGTATTTAGGGAGCTAGACTTTTAGGAAGCTTCAAGGTTGCCAGTAGAATTTCATCTAGGATTTTTACTTTGTTCTTAAAAAAAAAAAAAAAAAAAAAAAAAAAAAAAAAATCTGATGCAATTTTCAAGGAAAATTACCACAGAATAAGACTTTTTTTCCTGACTAGGATTGACCATGACTGGCGAACTTCACATTAGAGTCCGACAAAATGAGCAAATAGGTTTTGTGACACAAACCTGCCCTCTGCTGGAAGTACAAGAAAACGCTACATACAAAAGAAGCCCAGTATCATTTGGGAGGGATACCTTTGGTATTTTTTGTACACAAACATCACTCCTTTACATGTTATGTTCTCTTTCGTTGTATGACAACGACCTAATTTTTCAACCTCCAAATAATCCATTTTATTCAGGGCAATAGAACAATGTCCAAATATCTCATCTGCAAACTGAAAGTCACAAATCCTGCACAGACTGAAGTCTATGCAAGAAGGCAAACATTCATACAGTCAAGAATCTGCAGGAAGCACTGACCTCATAAAAGTATTTGTGTCTTCCCTTCATCATGAAATTCCCACTAGCTGCACATGTGCACCACACCTCTGAGAATATTCATCTTCCTCTAATATTTTCACCCTCCACAGACTGTGAAAGTCACATCTACCAATGCTGCCTTGTCCCATTTTGGACTATTCTCAAATATTTTTTGCCTTAAAAATAAAAACAAAAACAACCAAAACCACAACAGCAAACCTTTTTGAACAGCTCCAGCATGTATCCTGTATTTACATACACAAAGATCAATGCATATTAAATAGGCCATTAAGGCCTTAGTCTGCTATGAAACCATTTTTCATCTAAATAGAATAACCTTGGTAAAACTCATTCTCTGCAAATAAAGGACCACCTATTCAAATAAATGAGTGACCAGTGTTTGCTCCCTGACCTACTGAAATCAAGCAAATCTGCAGAAGTTGAGTGTTTTGTAAATATATAGATTGTAGGTACTACACAATGCAAAAGAAAAGCCATACTTCTTCCAGCAGCCACCTACTCTCAGCTTAGAACTAATTTGTACCTTGTTCTTAAATGCCCTGGTTTCTTACCCCCAGGGGCCACAGCTTGGCCACACTGGGTGTGTTACTAATAGGTGCTACTAATGGCATGAGCTCAAAAAAACATCTGTGCCAAGAGATGAACTCCAGGCACACTTACATTATACCCTCTGCTTTTTCATGAACTTTATACCAGTAAATAGTTGTACCCAGGTGCTCCTGCACAAACACAGGCATAGTTGAAAGATAGTAGCCACAAACACTGCGCGTGTTCTAGACTGAAAAACTGTGTTCAACCATGATTGAAGTTTCCCATCAATATGATCCCCCAACACGGTATGCCAATGGGGTTGGTGACACTTAGAATAGCAATGCATCTAAGGTGATCAAACGTGCTTTTAGCCACCTTCCTAGTTTCACAGGGCAAATGTATCCAGACTGTGACTTTCTGGGGACCAATAGCTCTCCTGTCGGAGCAGTACCTGCAGCTGTGCCATCGTTCAGACATGCTTTTGCATCAGCTGGCATGAGCCTTCTTTGTAGGGAAAGGTGTCCACTCTCTCCTTGCTAGGGCTCAGCTCCTCTGGAACTGAATGCTCTACAAGATGCATTCTCACAGAGCTGCAACATGCTCAGAACAACAGCTTATTCCACAGCATCGCTGGCAGCCAGGTAAAAGGTATGGAGCCATTGCCTCGCTGGGAGCAACAGATGCTCTATGTTTTTCTCCTGCATGGGGACAGGAGTTCTTGGATCCTGCTGAGCTCCTTTCTATTCCAACTGGAAAAAGCATCCATCACGAAGAGCAAAATGGACAACATGGCTGATCCCTTTGCTTTTGTTAAAAGCAAAGGCTTCCAGCTGCTGCACTCAACTGTGCTCTGATTTCAACAGCAGCCAAGAATCAATGTGTCCATGTAGGTACTGAGATCCTATATTTGAAATCTGAAAATTTCTCAGACATATTATTTGCCAAGTGGCAAATACCTCCAAAATGACAAAACCTCTGGAAAAAAAAATCCCCTTCTAACTAAGTTTACAACCACATTCTTGGATGAAATGCAGATGGAAATACGTGGAAGGTATTCATCTGGAAAAAAAGCCCAACAAAACAGACCACAAAAAAAACATATTGCAGAGTTGAACCTTCTGGTAATGCACTCTGTAGGAAGGTGTTGCAGTCTAAGCACTATCCCAGGAGAATCAGAGCTCAAGCCAGTCCTTACATCTTTGCACTGCACAAATAAGTAAGCCTGGTCTTCAGGATAACCCTCGACAGGCAAAAGCTTTGCCAATATCTTGTGTTTATATAACCAGTGTACATAAGGTGAAAGAAATACAATCCAGTAAGTATGGAACATAACGAATACCTTTTTACATTTTCATGTTGCTGAGCAGCACTGGCACTTAATTAATAGGATCCTTTAATGGGAAAAAAAAATTACTTAAGGCAAATTTGTGTTATTTAAGGTAATTATTAACTGGGTTAATGTCTTGCATTGGGCTAGTAAACAAAGCCTATCTTTATTAAAACAAAGTGAAGTAATGAATGAACTAGTTTTACAGTGCACTCACTCCCCTTCTGCCACAGGGCCCTAACCTATGAGAACTGTCTGCTTCAGTAAGCGAGAGGACATGGCATTTCCCCAACTCCATCTGAATCTCACATTGTCCTAGCTTAAGAGCTGGTGATTGTATTTGCAGGCGTAAGCCTAGTGTCCAGTAAGGACCAATATGTGGAGAATGCAATGAGATACATAAACAGGACTGGAAGACAGGCACAGGATGAAAGCATTTTAACAGCTAAATTCTGCACCCAGCTACTTTCATACAGGTCCTCAGGCACACTGCATCTATTTTCTAGTCAGGATATCATCTTTTCCCTCCTTTCCCGTTTCTCTGCTCTATTCTGTGCAGCTCAGCTCACTTTGCATTTCACCAGCTATTCCCTCATTTTTGTATCTCTCATTCCAGCCTCTCCTCTGTGGACTCTCAATTAAATACAGTTAGGGTGGAATTCTCACAGTATATTACATCAAGAGCAAATATTTAGAATAGGATGTTTAAAATGAGACAAAAATGGGTTTCTGAATCTACATGCTAATCAGGTAAAAGCACAGTAGAAAACAAACAAAAAACCCAGTCTGTTTTTTCACCGACTGCAGAGATACTGCATGTTTCCTCTACCTGTGGATTTCAACTGAAGTCAAAGTACCTGGAAAAACATGTGCCAAGTCCTTCTTTTTCTAGGTTTATACAGTTCAATGGCCTGTATTGAGAAACTAGGTTTGGATTTATTTTACAATGTTATGACATTCTTGCTTATACACTTGGTAATACAATGACAATTTTCTTGCTTAGTCATCACTTACACTCTCTACAGTCCTGTTATGAATTATACTCTCAAAAGGACAGCTATCATTTTAAAATGATCAAAAGGCATTTGATGAAACGAGTGTGACACAACCCCTGAATTTTCTATGCTGTGGTTAAACTTATTTGTATAGGTAGGTATTTTTCTTGGCTGATAACAATCTTGAAACATTGGGGTCACAGCAAATTTTTGCTTTGCCATTTTCAACTGATAATGTGACAAAACCCTCCTGGGTCTGTTCTGCTCACTGAGTTCTAATCACCGTGCCCTTTCTTCCCTTGAAGTTTTCTTATTTTTTCCAATTGAGACATATTTATTTAATCTCTCTAATTTTAGAAGCAAATTAAGTGCAGCTGACAAGTTTGGGGTGGGGAGAGGAGGAATCTTCTATCCTGCAAAAGAATAACCAGGTTTGGTTATTTACTTTTCTTACACAATTAAAGCTCCACAGCACAGCAAGGGCCTTACCTCTGAGTATGGAGACAGCACCTAGCACAACCAGGAGCTCCTCCCCATAACCGCGGGCCTCATCACAACAGAAATACTAAGTGCTCATTTTCCAGCTAATGTCAAAATAGTAGCAGAATACAAAGCACATTTTAAGCTGTAAAAGCCCAAAGGCTGTCCTTCTATGTGCATCATTTCACAGAAACAAAGAAATCGCTGGTGACTAAAATGCAGCTGCAAGAGGCCATGGCAGGAGGGGGATTTTGTCTTCACCTTCCTTCCTTCTCTGGCAGCCAGGTGTTTCGAGGGACCTTTTGCATCCCCCACTGTTCACCAGCACTCACTTGCACAAGAGGGCACTGTAGCCACACACATCAGGGCAGAGAGCATCAGCCCAGCAAGCTCTTCCTCTGCAGCACCAGGCTTTGAACAACTCCTCCTCTGAGTTAAGAGCACTTGTTTTCTCATCCGGGCTGGCAGCGAACACAGCACTACGTGCAGACGTGTTACACTGGTACACCTTGCACAGACAGATTGCTCTGCCATAAAAAAAACCTTGCAGAGTTTATCCCAGTTCCAAACCTGAATAAAAGTTGACAGTTATGGTTTACCTGCATGCCCAGTGAGTTGAAGTCAGGGAAACTAGCATAAGTTGTTGGGGTTTTTAAAAAAAAAAAGGTAAATCCCAGTTCACACTGTTGAAAGGAAGAACCTTCTGTGCTCATAATGTGAACATTTAGATTATACCGGCAAACAGCGACCTCCTAGATATTCACAGAACAACTAGAAGATAGCTCATGGCAGTCTGAGATGAAGAGTATTAAAAAATTATTAGCATGTCTGTTGTCTTGCAAATCTTCAAGAATGTTTATGCTTTCAAATAAATGGCTTGTCTTCATGATTGGGGCATTTACAATTCCCACTAATTCAGATATGAGTAATAAGCACAATATACCCCAAAACATCAGTCTACCACTAACACAAGATACTTGTCCGAGTTACCTGATTTTAGGCTCCCCACTTAATATTTTCAATTACATTTATAGTAATTAATAACAAATAACAAAAGGGTGAAATACTTATGTCCTTTCTCAGTACCCCAAAGTACCTAACATTAACTCCTCTAGAAGCAAAGAGAAGTCTGTGACATACCACTGCATGTTCTGATTCAGCTCAAGCACTGGCTGGACATGAAGGCTGTTTACCAAAAAGAAGGTTCGGATGGCTAAAATTATAAAATGGAAATCATATTTAAAATCAGCCACAGAGGAGGCCATTCCTGGTAGAACAAGTAAGAAGAGAATAAGCAAATCCCACTTGCATTTTTGGAGTGCTTTTCTTTATGATTAATAGAAGTGGTTTGAAAAGAATAAACCTCAACAACATGGGTTGGGATTTCCAGTGGGGAAATCTGCAACCAAACCATTGCAACATGAGACTGCAGAATTTAAGGGATTCCTATGGGGAATGAGGTTGACTTAAAGGATTAAACGACATCAAGGAAGTGTCAAGCATGACAATCCAGAAATAGCTCAGGAAATCCTTAAAGCTGATTGCTGGAAGCTCTCAGGAGAACTATCAATCTGTAATATATCTTACTCCTATACTCTGCTATTAGCCGGTCTAGAAACAATGTACTGGACAGGACAGACTTTTGGCCTAATGCCACATAACAACTATATTCCTATGATCTATCTTGACACATAGAAACCCGTACCATACTGGTCCAGAGAAATGACTGACAAAGCAGGCTAGGTCCTCAGCCTACCTCCTCCCACCATCATCTAGATGATAACACAGCTGAAGCACAAAACTTTCAAATGTTTCTTAATATTTTTCTTGTATCTCCTTTTCCTTTTCTGTCCCACTTTTTCTAACCTCTACATTACTGAAAAAACCAAAATGAAACAAAAAACAGCAAACCAAAACACAACAAACCCAAACAATAAACCAACAGCCTGACTTAGGTAAGGCTAAATATTTTACTCAGTCTTCTCCTAGAAGTCTCAGATTTAAAAGGCAGCTAAAAACCTATGGCTTCAGCAGCTGGAACTGATCCAAGTTTGCCAGGTCTCAGAACATCTAATACATTAATATGCTGAACTTGCTTTTCTATAATAGCAAGATTATTAGAATACCACCTAGTCTTATTACAAGTCACAGCCTCTCTCTTTCTTATTCTTCTACATTTCTTATTTTACTTTGCTTTTATACTTTTGTCTTCTGTTGTTGTTGTGAATTGGATTTGGACAAGCATGGTGAGTGTTCCTGCACACTTCATCTAATACCAGGACACATGATACCATCTTTATATCATACAAAATCAATCAAACAAACAAACCAAAACAAAAACCCAACAACTGCAAAGCTGTCAAAATTGGGGGTGAATTAAAAAATTCCTTTCTGTAGCTAATAGAAGGTAAATAGGGGATAGTGGTAGAAGTAAAACCTTGATACTACAAACATTTAGCTCCCACTCATCTCTTCAAAAGATAAAACGTGACAATTATTTTCCATAATATCTGATAGACCACTATCTCTGTCCCCAAAATGCCAGATACTGGGTAATAGCTTGTTACTGTATGATGAGAGTGTCAAGAAAACACCCTGAGCTCTCAGAGCCATTTATTCTAAAAAAAAAAAAAAAAACAAACGCAGAAGATTACATGAAATCAGATGAGAATTTTTCAGGTTCACAAAGGCACAGCTGAAATCTGTATCTGGTGATGCACTTTTAGATTTCCTATATTTCCTATCTCCCATCTTCCTTATACATAGAGACAGCCATAAATTCCTTCTGTTTCCACAAAACCCACCTTTTGTCAATGGTAAAGTACATTGCTGAACTCAAGTGCTAGCATTAAAGAACAGAAGCCTTCCTGATCTATGAATTGCTGCAAACAATACATGTAAGGTTTGAAAAGCTGTTTGTGTATAGCCAGTACTAACATTTGCTATTTACAAAGACAAAACAACTATAGTAAATTAATTCTACCAAGATTCTTTGCACTAACCACAGGAGCACTACAGGTGCATTTGTAAAGCCAAAGGGCATAGCACTAAAATAGAATAATCCCTTGTGACATACAAAAGCAGTGTCTGATTTGCTTCTATCATCCAAAGACATTTGCTTGTAGCTGTGCACTACCTAAATCTAAGGTGTTAATGTACTAGCCTGACTTCAGAAATCTCAGGAGTTGCTCACCCCAGGCAAAAGATATGCATCTTTTTGGGGGGCTACTATGTAATATAACACAGGAAACTCCATTTCTTAGAGGAATAAGGCAGCATCTCAGATAACATCTAGAAGACCAGATTATTTTTCCCCTCTTCTAGGTTAATTCTTTTCTTACTTGATTTATAAGAAAAATAATCATGTTGGTTTTCTCCCCAAACATGCCCCACATCTAAAAACTCCCAAATCCCCTCAGACCAACAAACTCTCAGAGCCAGTACAACATTGGACCATATTTCTCTGTTCAGATCCATTTTAAAGAGCTACAAATTTATGTTACTAACCTAGGGCCAAATTCACCATATTCTACTCATATTAACTTCAGTAGAGATGCATGAATAAGAAGCACTTACTGAGACTCCTTATACAGGTAAGTGCTACTCAGTGTGCAGACTGCCATACCTGTGGCCATTGTGGCAGTGCCTCTCTTACCTAGCTAGAAGGCATCCTGGCTTTAGAAAGTCTCTGCTTCCAGACAGTAACCTTCTCCTACAGGAAAAGTTTTCCTACTTGTATCTCCAGAGTATATCTTTCTCTTACTCACAGTCTTTTATTTGTCTTTTCTAGATTGCATCTGAAAGGCTGCATGACAGGTCATTGGGCTTCCTGTATATACACACGCTTTGCATGTTTAGAAGCATGCTAGATGGTCCATACCCATTACTACATCAAATGCTTTAAGTGTTACATTTGCAATCAGAAGTGCTAGAGTCACAAGCCCAGCAAACAAGTCTGTAAACACTGTCAGAGTTGTAGCATTGAAACTGGAAAGTGAGACTACATGCTTACGAAAGTCAGGCATATCCCTCAAAGCTGTGACCTGAAACCTTCCTCCACACTGAGGAGAGCTTCCTCATAGGGACGTCCTCTGTTAAGTGACATGGTAATTCTTACAAGTAAGGAACAGGTACAGCTACACAATTTGGAGATTATTATTAACATGTTACAGAGCATAATTTAACATGAAGCAAAACAGAACATCTTCAGATGGAGTGGTTCCTAATGGGTCTGGAAGCTTTGAGCTCAAGCGCTGAAAGGAAGTCAGGCTCAGAGCAGACATACACAAATGGCATGTAACAGGGACCAAGACCCTGCATTAGCAAAGAGAAGCCATGTGCAACTCCTTCACACTCCCTCCTGATCTGACTCTGTGCTGGGCTTCACACTGCAGAACTGGACCTTGTTTTGTGGAATTGACAAGAGAAAAAGCTCTGATTTGGCGTTTAAATGGGCACTTCTCAGGCCTGGCCCTGAGAAGTGCTGACCATTGGAATTTTGCTGGAGTCCGTTCTATTTTATTTTTTTTTTCAATACCCCATACTTAATACCCTCTGCAGACCCAGACCCTACCTTTGGGATTTAAGTCAAACATTTTCATCAGGAGTTTAGGCAGGAAAGGTACCTGACTTACTCAGAACCGTCTCTGAGAGAAGCATGAAGCACCTTTAGAGTTCAGTGGCTCAATGATTTTGTCCAATCCACAGAAAAGGCAACAGATTTTCAGGACTGTACTACTGTACAACTGGGTACTGCTCATTTGGAATGACAACATTTAAAAGCGTCCGCAGTGGAAAGCGGACACAGGAACCATTGAGCCAGTTCCCACTGATCCACTTTAGTGAAAGTTTTGCTATCACATATGATGCTGCTGCTCTTAGAAACAGCAGTGAACCCAATATACTGTTTGCCTGTGAGTAGTGTCATAAGGCAGCAAGCTAAATATGCTCTTGTAGCTGTAAGGCTGAGGACATAAAATAAGAGTCTGCCACAGAAATCTACAGGGGTACAAAACATTCTAAGTACTTTGGTCTGAAACATTTCAGGCTCTTTTGGAAAAAACACAGGGTCAAAACCTTTGACTTGAAATCCAGCCCATCTCATCCCATAGGCAAGGTTATTCTACTCAGACATGATAGCAGAATGTTTCCATTTTAAAGCAAGTGCAGCTCCTGCCTTATTCACTGTATTACACATGACTTTTGAGCAACTGCTGCAGAATGCTACTGCATTTCTACAGAAACTTCAACAAGATTTTATCAATATGGACAATACAGCACATTTATTTACCAGACAGCCTGGTACCTTTTATTTTAACTTTGACTTTTTTTCAGAAATTTTAAAAGTATTGGTTCAAGAAAAGGTTTTCTCGGTGGTAGTTTTCTGACACTATCACATAACACACTGATCATGAGTCTTGAATGATTTATAAATCTCATGGCATTCTGCAAGTTTTCCATGGAGTGGCAAAATATAAAATAAAGGCACATTTTGCTTATTAGAAATAACAATAGCATTCAAAATTCCTACCATATCTAACTCACACAGTGATGCTGATAATTCTGTGACTGAGGACTAAGCAAGACTTTCTGGCAATTACCAACACTTCTCCTTTAAAATGGAAACAAAGTGTTTAATAGCCATAGCTCCATAAAATGATAAGCCTGGTTTTGGGGCACTTAATCTGATTTCAAAAGGCGACAGAAGCACATAGAATCATAGAAGGGCTGGGGCTGGAAGGGACCTCTGAAGGTCTTCTAGTCCAGCCCCCCTGCAGTGAGCAGGGATACCATCAGCTAGACCAGGCTGCTTAGTTTTGTCCAACCTCACCTTGAATATCTCCAGGGATGGGGCCTCAACCACCTCCCCGGGCAGCCCATTCAACTGTTCTACCACCCTCAATGTAAAGAACTGCTTCCTGATATCCAATCCAAATCTATTCTTCTCTAATTTAAACCCGTTACCCCTCGTCCTTTCACTCCAGGCCCTTGTAAACAGCCCCTCTCCAGCCTTCCTGTAGGCTCCCTTCAGGTACTGGAAGGTTGCTATAAGGTCTCCCCAGAGCCTTCTCTTCTGCAGGCTGAACAACCCCAGCTCCCTCAGCCTGTCCGTGTAGGAGAGGTGTCCCAGCCCTCTGATCATCTTTGTGGCCCTTCTCTGGACCCGCTCCATCAGGTCCATGTCTTTCCTGTGTTGAGGGCTCCAGAGTTGGACACAGTACTCCAGGTGAGGTCTCACCAGAGCAGAGTAGAGGCGCAATGACATAAATGACATAAATGACTACATTCCCATGAAATTATTTTGCTTGATCAAAACTCTCCAGGTAACATTCTCTCAGCAGGCTTTGTTTGATGGGTATGACAACTTCACACTGCTCTGCAACTGACCTTTCTCAGTCAGCTCAGACCTTTACTCAGTATTTTCCTGCCCCTTTTCTGCTCTGAATACTCAATAATATGTGCCTGGTGTGCCATTCAATACTGACCCAGGCCTCCAAGTTTCTTTTCCCCTTGTATATCCACCAGTGTCAGCCCCTCCTTTTTCTGCTGCTGAAGCATCCCATCAACTTCATATCTGTCAATTCAGCTTGCATCCTTGTGCAGGCTGCTGCTGGGCTGACAGAACTAGGTCCCCACATCCATCAGCCACAACTGCAAAAGCATCCTTGGGAATATCAGCACCCCAGGCTTGCGGGCATCTATGCAAGAACCTACTGCCAAACAATGTGAGGACCAATTCCACCTACCACTGACTTCAGAAAGCAAGCATCACAGCATGGGAACTTGAAGTGGTGCAGTGCTAAGGCTTAACACCTCAGCCAGACCTCCCTGAAGGCTCAAAAGAGTAACATACTCAAGGTCTGCTCGATTATCCATCTCCTTTACTAAAACATAACTAGTGCAATGAGAGACTAAAATGCACTTAGTACTACTATTTACTTAACAGAGACAAGAACAAGGAACATACAGCTGAAAGAGGTCTGGACACTCAGGGAAGGAAAGAAGGAATGAGAAGGTAACAGTTTCAACAAGCAGCACTCTAAATCCCAGAGGAACCTAAATAAAGTACCTGGGGCCTGAAAACAATCAAAGAAAAGAGATTGTTTGATGGCATCTCACAGGGATTACCGAAGCACAGTGGGACGGCTCGCATGGCTGGATTGCTGCAATGGATGGATACAAGCTCTTGAGAAAAGCCAGGCTGGGAAGGTGAGGAATATGGATGGACTCCAACCTATGCAAAGGGCTGGCTGCAACACACACTGTTTTGCCTGGAACGAGTGATGAGGCAGTCAAGACTTTATGGGTAAGGATCAGAGAACAGTCCAACATAGGTGACTTTGTGCTAGATGCTAGCTACAGACTTCCTGATCAGTAATGGGAAGTAGAAGAAACCTTTGTTTGAAAGATGGAGGAAGCTTCATGAGCTGGTGGTACTCTAGATCTAGTCTCCATTGATACTCACTGGGGATGAGAACCACCCTGGTATCTGCAGATAGGGTAAAATAGCTGGGCACAGTCAACCCAGATTTCTGGTCTATGGTGCTGGTAATTTCTTGATGCGGGTGACAAGTCCTCTGGATTTCTTACAAAGAATAAGTATGGGATATATAGGGAAGTTACAAGATTGTGGAGATTAAATTCTGAGAGAAGTGAGAAAGACAAGTAGTACAACTACAAGCTGACACTTCAGAAGGGCGGAATTCAGCTTCTTCAGAGGTCTTCTTGATAGAATCTCTTGGAAGACTGCTGTGGAAGGTAAAGGGAAGCCTGTAAGAGCTGGCCGATCTTCAAGGACAACCTCCTCAAAGCACAAGACAGCCCATTCTTGCATGCGAGAAGTCAAGCAAGTATGGTGGAAGGCTAGTATGGACGAACAGAGTTCCTTACTCCTGACTTCAAACACAAAAAAGAAGTATATCAAAGGTATAAGCAGGAGTGGGCTTAGTCTCTTAGGCTCAGCTCCTGTCTCCAGTTATGTCAGATGCTTTGAAGTTCTCCAGTTTTCTGCAAGCATTACTACAGTGAGCTTCCTTCCATTTCCTCCAGAAAGAACCCTTCTGCAGGCTCTGAGAAACTTATACAAGGCATTATTTTGCTTCTAGCTTATGACTGTTTGTTTGGCTTACCAAAGTTTTAAATCTGAAACATCTCTGTTTAGCCCAGAGTTTATTGGATAACAACAGGTCATAAACCCTCATCTGAGGAGGAACATATGTCCTGACTGCTGTCTGTCTTGATCTGTCCAGACCTTCTTCAGAGCATGCTTATGGAACTTTTGCTTGTATCTGTGGAATACTTCCATAGCTACTGATAGTGCTTACAGTGACAGATCTCTGTAAACCAACCCAGACTCAGCCACAGATATGTGTCATTTCCTGGACCAAGAGTTTTGCAAGACCAGGTCAGGACAAAGTATCATTACGGGTTTGTTTGCTTGTTTTTAGTTTGATGTTGTGTTGGTTTTTTTTAAATGACTGAAGAATTACAGTCTCCTGATCCTGAAGGTAACTCAATCTTCTTGAAATGAGACAATGATTTTTGCAAGCCACTTAAAATGGCTACACGAGCACCACATAATTCTGCATTCATCTCTCTCTCCTCAATTACTGTTGGCTGGAGTTCCCAAGCATCCTGCAAGATGACAATGAACAAACATGATGTTGCCTATGCAGCACATCACGTACCGTGTATCAATCAGACAGCCCATAATAATGACTTTCAGGTTTCTCAAATTTCTCTTCATAGCACAACCTGTTACTCACGCACTGGAATGTGTCTTTCTCCAATTATAGCTTCCTTCCACTGATAAAAGAGACATTTTCTGACAGGCAAGGTATATTTTATTAGAAATAATCTTCCAGAGCCTGAGCCAAAAAGTGTTAATCCCAAATTATTGCTGGGAAACCTGTCCTGAGAGGTGTGTTATTCACTGCAGAACTAAAATTGGGTCATCATGACTATGTGGCAAGGTCACCAGCTTGCACACAAAAAGTCACAGATCCCAAGTGATATGTGCATTACTGTGTTCTCAGGCACCTTTTCCTACCTGATCACCCCACATTTCCTAAAGTCATGGCACAGTCAGACTGCAATTCTTTCCCAGGGACCTTGGCCTTTCTGGACACTCAAAAGGAAGAAAAAGGCGATAATGAAACATTCATCACAACAGCTTGGGAAACACCACTTAATCTGAAAGAGAGACTTTTATCTCTTTGAATGATAAAACAAATTTCACAGTTCACAAATTAAGTCAATATAAGGTTACACCAAAGCCAAATCCTGCCCTCTCTTCCTGCAGTCCCTGGGGGGTTGCTTGCAACTCTTTTCTCCACCAGTCCTGGACATCTAATCCTGCTCTCCCCTTTGCACTGTCTCTGACTCTCAGTGGGTCTTAGCTGAGACGATTCAACTCATGAACCCAACAGAATGCAATTGTCTTCTTCTCCTGGATGTGTTTTCTGCCAAGTCTGTAAAATGAATCATCTCACAGAGGGGTTTGTTGAGCCCCACAGCTGGTACAAGTTAAGAAGTGAACCCACGAGCCAAGCGTAAAAAGGAAGGACTAAGAAGGGACCAGACATTTCTCTTTTCTCAGCAATGGAACCTTAAATCAGCTCACACCTCACCCACCCCCTGCTTCCATAGCTCCACCCTTCCTCTTCAAAAAAGATATACCATAAGACTTGAGATGCTTTGCCCCATCTATTAACCTCTGTAGCTGTTATAACAGAGGATACTGAAAGCTTTAGATGTTAGACAAAAGAGTTAATCCACTTAGTCTCCATCAGGACTTCTTTTAGGTGTGGTTATAGCCAACCTTTAAGTCTTTCTATAGGGTTTTCACACTATACTTCAGCGACCTTTAAACATTATGGGCAGCCATTTGCACTCTTCAGCATAACAATATTAATACCAGGGTGGAGAATGATGCAGATCAAATCTAATTGAAGTGAATAGAGTGGAGGAACACAATTTGCCTTGTTTAATGCTGCTTTGGCTCCTCCCTTCGACACCTGGTTTGGAGAATACCCAATCAACAAGAAAAGGGATCTGTGGTTTTATTATTGTTTGGAGGTTTTTTTAACCATTCCTCCCTGAGTAGGTTGAGAAAATAAAAGAAAGGCATCACCTCTCCTCTTGTATTCTCAGTGCTTGCCTACAGAGACTCAGTGCAACTGAGAGCAGGGGAAGACATGGGCAACTACTGTAACCACTTACCAAAATAACACCAGAAATGAGTCATTACCCCACAGTTCAGGGCAATCCCATCAATGGTTGTGGAGTTTGGTTTTTTAACTCTGGTGAAATACCCAAATACATCTTGTTGGGCTGGTTGGTTTTTGTTTGTTTGTTTTTTATTTGTTTTGGGTTTTTTGTCGGGTTTTGCTTGTTTTTGTTTGTTTTGTGTGTGTATTTTTGGTTTTGTGTTGGTTTTTTGTGGGTTGTTTTGTTGGTTAGGGTTTTTTTGGGGGGGTGGGGGTGTTTGGGTTTTGAGGGTTTTTTTTCCATTTATTTTGTAGGGTACTAGAGCAAAAACCACCCCTTATTCCTCTAGACAATCACTCCAAAACTGAAATGGAAAGCTGCCTGCCACAGAGCATCCCTTCTGCAGCTGATGACATTGCCCTGGAACACCTAATATTTCAGGCCTTTTCCAGGGAAACTGCATCTCGCTAAGGATTCTCACTCAGTGGGAATGTCAGAAACAAGAGCTGAACCGACATAATCACAATCTTTGGAAGCAGATGCCGCATTCAGGCTATTACACATTCTAGTGTTTTACTCCACTATTAAGCCTTTTGTAGCACAGTGAAAACAGGATTTGGAGTTTTCTAACACCTATGGGAATGGCTTTATCTTCCTGTGGCTGAAATCAGGGAAGCACTAGAGCTAACCATAGGCAGGGGACTACAAAGTAAACAAGAGAGCAAGCACATGCCCATGAACAGCTGTTGTGTGGTATGAAAGGTGCTGTAAATCTACGGCTTACTGCTCTCCTACAGACACCGAAATGTAACTGTGGCATCTCTACCTGATCAGAAAGTTCTCTCAGCATTTTCCAGACACAGTGCTTATAAAAGTTCCTTAAATGCTTTTGAAGACTGGTACCTAGCCTGGTTACAACTTTGGATAGTGACTTCACCGTCCAGGCATTAGCCATCATGTGCTGTTACTGGGGGCAGGAGGGGTGTGGGATGTAAAAAAAAAAAATTAAACCCACAACTACTGCTTCTTGAACAGATGAAAGCAGTCACCAGCAACCCTGGCAGGAATAAGTATTTCATTCTTACATTCTGTTCTGTTTCTTATTTCTGCTCAGTGTCAGTACAAGCATTTCTGCTGCTGCACAGTGAACTGTATTAGGGAATTGATCTGACTGAAAAATTACTCAATACTTCACTTCTAATCCACTAGCCTTATTCACCGGCCCATCCTACAGCAGACATTTCCAGAGCTTTATTATGGACATATAATTTAAGCAGATCAAGCAGAAAAATATATTGCACATCTGAGATTTACAATGCAGATTTGTCTGCTATTCAGATTATTGCTAGCACAAACTATGGGAACACCACTCATTCTGTGAGTAAAACCAAAACCA
This sequence comes from Actenoides lindsayi, assembly GCA_025331215.1. Taxonomy (NCBI): domain Eukaryota; kingdom Metazoa; phylum Chordata; class Aves; order Coraciiformes; family Alcedinidae; genus Actenoides; species Actenoides lindsayi. The sequence continues at coordinate 32,302 of WTSP01016833.1, forward strand.
TTCAAATGTCACAGATTTTGCCGTATTTTTTTCTTTTAGATCAAAGACATTTCCACCCAAAACAAGAAATTCAGTTAATCTTTCCTCTCAAATGATCCTGCAGAGGAGTTTCAGTGTAAAGGCAGCAGAGAAGAATCCTGCTTTCACTGAAGGAAGTAACAGAAGAGCAGGGTTAATAATAATCTTGAGACAAAACCAACAAAGCTACTAAAACATAAGCTAATTGATGTATCAGTGGAGAGTGGGGCTGCATTTGTCCTATCTAGAGTAAAAGATAGTATAAAATTTACTTACTATTTTGAATAGCTCCTAAAAAAATCTTCTTTCCATTGACATGTCCTTGGAAGTTTCAGTTTAAGATCTCTCCTTTCTCAAACTATACATTCGTTAGGGCAGAAATATGTTCTTCTACTTCTAAAATAATAACATTTCTGCAACTGAGAACTTCCTGCAAAGAGCAAGCAAGCACTAACCCATTACAAGCCAATTAGATTCTGAAGAAAGATTGATTTCTTCCTCAAAGGAAATTTGTAACTATGCCAAGCAGTTTACAAAGAATGTGTTGCTCTATGGACAAATGGGATTATAACTGTTCCACGGTTTAACAATTAGTGCCCTATCTACAATGGGCTGCACCTGTCACAGAGGGGAAAGGATTCTGGGGCAGGAGTTAGCAGGGCTCATTGATAGAGCTTTAAACTACTTTTGAAGGGGGAAGGGGAGATAACTGGGCCTGCTATGAGTAAGCCCAAGGGAAGCATGCCAGGGCTTACAGGATGATGTGATAGTGAGGACTCTCTCTCTCTCCTCTCAGTGGAGACAAGAGATAGACCTGTAATGAGAAATGAAGAGATAGGGCCACGTGTTGATATTTTAGAAGTCAGGGAAGTATCTGAGGAGCGTCTGGTAGGAAATGGGACCCACACTCACAAAAAGGTGCTGGGATCATTAGCTCATCTGAAGTGCATCTTTACCAATGCATGGAGTATGAACAACAAACAGGATGAGCTTGAAGCTGTGATGAAACAGGAAAACTGTGACATAGTGGCCAGCACAGAAATGTGGGGGGATGCCTAACATGACTGGGGTGCCAAGCTCTTTAGAAGGGATAGACAGGGAAGGAGAGGTGGTGGGGTGGCCCTGTATGTTAGGGATTGTTATGAATGTTTGGAACTTAAGGATAGGGACAAAAAGGTGAGTGTGTTTGGATCAGGTTAAGGGGCAAGGCCAACATAGCTGATATTGCTGTGGGTGTCTGCTATAGACCTCCCAACCAGAATAATGAGGTAGATAAGATATTCTATAAGCACTTAGAAGGATCTCAGGGTTGCTTGCTGTTGTTCTTATGGGGGACTTCAACTTCTCAGGTATCTGCTGGGAATACAACTCAGCAGAGAGGGAACAATCCAGGAGGTTCCTAGAATGTGTAGGGGACAACTTCCTCACACAGTTGGTAAGTGAACCGACCAGGGAAGGTGCCCTGCTGGACCTCTTGTTTGCAAACAGAGAAGGACTGGTGAAGGATGTGGCAGTTGGAGGCCATCTAGAGAATAGCAACCATGAAATTATTAAGTTCTCTGTTTTAGAGACACTAGGAGCAGGGGTAGCAATACTGACACTCTGGACTTTCGAAGGGCAGACTTTGACTTGTTTCAGAGGTCACTTGATAGAATCCCTTGGGAGTCAGTTTTGAAAGATGTAGGAGTCCAGGAAGGCTGGACATTTTTTAAGAAGGAGATCTTAAAGGTGCAGGAGCAGGCCATCCCTGTGTGCCATAAGACAAGCTGGTGGCAAAGAAGACTGGTCTGGCTGAATAAGGAGGTTTGGCTTAAAATCAGGGAAAAAAAGAGGGTTTATGGCCTCTGGAAGCAGGGGCAGATGACTCATAATGAGTATAAGAATGTCATGCAAAGAAATAATTACAAGGTTGAAAGCTGAACTAGAAGTTAATCTAGCTTTAGCGATGAAGAGCAATAAGAAAAATTTCTAGAAATACATTAATAATAAAAGAAAAGCCAGGGAGGGCCTCCATCCCCTACTAGATTCAGGAGGAAATATGGTAATAAAAGATGAGGAGAAGGCTGAGGTGCTTAATGTCTTCTTTGCCTCAGTCTTTAGTAATGGAAACACTTGCACCAGGGAAAGTCACTCCCCCAAGCCAAGAGATGGGGGCCAGGAACACAATGCTCCCCTACAATTCAGGAGGAGATGGTCCATGACATACTGCTCAACATTAATGTGCATAAATCTATGGGGCCAGATGGGTTACATCCTAGAGTGCTGAGAGAACTGGCAGGGGTGCTCACCAGGCCACTGTCCATCATTTATCAGCA